>PVJO010002342.1:0-146184 GCA_004026905.1 Hystrix cristata | reverse complement strand
AGTGCTTTCCTGGCAAGCACAAGGGCCTGAGTTCGATCCCCAGCACTGGAAAAAAAAAATAGCATATATTGGTACCTGTCTAACTATAAAAATAATATATGTGCAAAGTGGATATATATGCAAAGTGGAAAATAGGGAAAATATGAAAACAAAAATACAGATTACTCATATCAATTCCAGAAACAAATGTTTAGATATTTAGCTTTTCCAGGTTTTTCCTTTGCATACACACCTTTTTTCTTAAAAATTTGAGATCATAATACACATGTTGGGTTTTTTCTTACCTAAATGATAGTTATTAGGGTAGACTGAGTTTTAGAATAGATGCTTATTTTAAAAAAGAAGAATAGGTACCTATTACAAGGAGACACAAAAATATAGTAGTTCCAACAAGATACAATCTCTCTATTCTCTTACAGATATTCCTCATTTAACAACCTATCTGTTTAATGACTGTTTGGACTTACGACCAATGCACACTGTTTGGACTTAAGACTTGCCACTCAGACTTACAACCCATCTGTCTTTTTTTTCTTTTTTTTTTTGGTACAATTCTGTATATCTTATTTATAGAGCCTCAATGTCATTTTTGATACTATACCTTGTTTTTACGGTACTGTGATTTTGCTGATTGTACTGTACAATGCAATACTGTAGTTTATATTGTTATATATTTACTGCATGTAAGAGTTATACAAATAAAAGCAAAGTCATCAAGTTGGAGTTTCCTTTGACCATTTCTTTGTTCTGAATAATGTGATGTAAATACTGTATATAATTCCTCATTGAGCATCCAACTCAGACCAATTCATTCATGAATAGAACTTGGTCATTAAAAGAGGAATGCTTGTATATGGAAACAGAGGTGGGCGGGCATCCCAAGGGGCTGAGGTAGCTCTGTTCCTGCAGTTGCTTAGATACCCGGGTCTATGTGGTTGTCACTCCTTATCTGCAAGTTCCACATACATGTATTAAACCAACCGTACATAGATCAAAAATATTTGAAGAAAAAAGTCTGTACTGAACATGTGCAGGCTTTTTCTTGTCATTTATTTCCTAAAAAATACAGCGTGACAACTATTTACAAGGCATTTCCATTGTGTTAGGTATTGTAAGTAAAGTAGAGATGATTTAAAGTACACTGAAGGATGTGCATGGATTACATGAAAATCCTATGCCATGTATAAGGGTCTGGAGTGACTGCAGATTTGGTGTCTTCAGGGGTTCCTGGAACCAATCCGTGCAGTGCTGATGGATGACTGCACAATCTTGTTCCACATTTCCTGAGTGTTGCTGTATATCACTTAGTAGAAGGCGGCCCAGCAGAACGCCACATGCTATTCAAGTCAAAGGGGGAAGAACATATTGATGAAATAGAAGGCAAGCTGCTGCTTCTTTTAAAAATGTGCCCTGATATTTGCACACTTCTTTTCCGTCCGGTTGCTATCTGTCAAAATTAAACTACATGCTTACACTCAGTTACAAGGGAGACTGGGGAAAGTTGGTCATCCACTGGACAGGCCTGTATCTTGCAAAACTGCAAAGTGAAAGAGTTTATTTCTAAATGTAAGAGGGGAAATGAATACTAAGTCTCTTTCTCACGTCACTGATTACTCGTGTGTGCACTCCTAACCCCATGGGACGTCCTGGTGTTCATCTCGCCCCGAGGGAGAAAGCCTGAAGACTCATCCAGTTGCTGCTGCATCTGACGACTTATAAACTAATAGGCATTTTTGATGACACCTTCCACAAATTTAGGTTTCAGCAGTAACCTAGCAGGATAACTGCCTTAAGAACTCTCACTTGGGAAAAGGGTGAATGGGAAACAGAATCATTACATTTCTTAAGAATGATGAAAGCTCCCAGAGGAAGAACCCTGACAAGTCTTAGCCAACGCAGAAGTTTCCTGGGGCTTTGGACATTGGTCCTCCTCTCTGGCAGAAACTCCTTTGTCCACCGACCTCTTGGAAACGCTCCTTGTCCATTAACTTCTGTGGCCACAACTAAAGTGAATGTGGGAGACTAGGCCTTCCTCAGGGATGCACAGCTTTTCTGGGGGTTGCTTTGGGGATGAGAAAATTATAGCTTTTGTGGGTTAGGTTAGTGGTTTTTTTGATCACATAATTTTTTTCAAAATTCTTAGCAGTTTTCTGGACCATTGACTTCCAGTCATTTCTAAGAATGTCCAAAAATCTTGTCTGCATAAATCTTAAGCTTCTGGACACTCATCTATTTACTTATCTCTGAACTTGAACTATTTTCTCTCCAGTAGCAACTTTGAGGCCATCTGAAATAACAGGCTTGCATGAGACAACAATATGCTTAATTCTATATTTGCCGTTGGATTGGCTCCTATGAGTCCGTGAACAACAGGTCCTAGAGAAAGACTCATAGACGTGGTATTATTACTTTCTGTTTATGGTGCTGAAGCAGAGCAATTTTCCATCTCTATGACGCCTAAATTACTGGACTGCTAGTCAATTCAGATTGCAGTCCCAAGCATAGGGGACCTCCCTATCAGAGCTTTCTTTCCTTCCATCTCTGCTTGCAAACTGACAATTTCTTGCCAAAATTAATCTCCCTTACTAAAAGTAGTAAGGAGCAACCAACAGAAACCAGCTTTCTGTTTGTCTCACTATTTTCTCTAGAGTTCCAAGCTTGCTAAGCTGATAACCTGCCTTCAAAGTTACCACAAGGACCACTTTTACCAAGTGTTTTGCCCTGCCTTCACTTTCCGGCCTGCAGTATCTGTCACCCGGCTGCCCAACATGCAACACAATTGTTAAGTGAGAATGCTATAGTTTTATGTATCTGTTAGCTCTCAAATATCCTATTTCTGGGCCTGGAGATTTAGCTCCATGGTTAGAGTGCTTGCCTCACAAGGACAAGGCCCTGAGTTCAATCCCCAGCACCAAAAAATAAAAATATATTATTTCTCTTATTGATTTATGTTAGTTATTATTCAGGCTAAGTTGCTTTTACAAAAGATCTCAAAATACAATATTGTAAAATCAAGTAGTTCTTCTCTCACAAAATGAAAAGTGAGGGACTCAAAAATATCTTTGTTTATGATACCATCCAGGGACCCAGATCTCTACTTTCTCGCTTCTCTTTTACTTGCTAGGACACCTCCTTAGGTGAATAAGCCGAGCTTGCACACCAGTACACACGTGAATTCCAGCCCAGGGCAAGTGGCAAGAAAGTGGAGAGCAAGCTGTCCTTTTCTTTTGCTCGATGGTACTCTCAAGTTGTTCCTGTCACTTCTGGTTACATCTCTATTTCAAGGCAAGTGGGAGACCAGGAATCTTTGCAGTTTGATGGAAATGGCTGACTATTACTAAATTCAAGAAGACTAAATAGATGGCCTCTAGAAACAGTTAAAGCCCTGCCACACCTAGGAATGTTAAGTATTTCCCAATGTCCACAATTAAGCCAACAGAACTTTTATTGGCTGAAGAATATTTTATCATATCCCCCTTTCACTAGACATTGCTATCTGATTTGGGATTTTGTATATATTGCTGTATATATTGCATTTTATTCGGCAGTTTTTATACCCATTTCTGGATCACGCAAGAGAGATAGGTACTTAGGCACAGAAATGATACGCAATAACCTTTTAAAGGGTGTCTAATTGTGTTTTAGGATTATAATAACTTGTACTTCTGGCTACAGTATGTAAGTCTACTTCCTCTCCACATGACCTCCAATGCTTAATGTTTTTATATTTTGAAACTCTTTCCTGATTTAATACATTCTTGCCTTCAGAAGTGCTTTTCATTTTATAAAATAAAATCATCAACCACAAATATTTATTGGCCACCTATAAGAATGTTTTCTCTAAAAGCCAAAGTAAATGGAATTATTTTTAAAGGGCTCTTTTCACTTTAAGAAAATATTTGAGGGGTAGTAGGTCAGGCTGCAGGTCTTGAAACAGATTTTAAGATGTACATGCCTGTGTGTGAAAACAGTTTTCAAATTTAAAAAACAAATACACATATATGAAAAAATGTTCAACATCACTAGTCATCCAAGAGATGCAAATCAAAACAACGTTAAGATTCCATCTCACTCCAGAAAGAACCGCGTATATGGAAAAATCAACCAATAACAAATGCTGGCGGGGCTGCGGGGAAAAAGGAACCCTCCTCCACTGTTGGTGGGAATGTAGACTGGTCCAGCCACTGTGGAAATCAATATGGAGATTCCTCAAAAAACTACAACTGGAGGTTCCATTTGACCCAGCTATTCCCCTACTGGGGACCTTCCCAGAAGAATTAAAATCGTCATACCATAGGGACGTATGCACAACTATGTTCATAGCAACACAATTTGTAATAGCTAAGTCTTGGAAACAACCTAAATGCCCAACAACCAGTGAATGGCTAAAGAAAATGTGGTTTTTCTACACAATGGAGTACTACACTGCCATAAAAAAGGATAAACTAGAGTCATTCATATATAAATGGATGTTCCTTGAGAACATACTTTTAAGTGAAATAAATCAGACACTCATGAGTACACATCGAATTGTCTCTCTGATATGAGAAATCATAACTGTAAATAAAGACAAAGAGGTATAATAGATATTATATAAAAGGAAGATAATATACAAAGGAGAGGAGTACTAGAAAGAAAGAAGGGGAAAAGCAGAAAGGCAACAAAGGAAAGAAAAGGGAAAGGGAAAATAATGAAAATTATGAATAAACCTGCTGTAAATAGGGAGGGAGGGAACAGAGGGGAGGGGGAAGAGGGGGGAGAACCAAGATGCATCATGTACAGGTACAAAATAAATGTGACGACTGTAACCATTATATGTAAAATGTACCAATATATGTTCTTGGTTTAAAAAAAAAAAAAAACAAATACAGACTCATAAGAAATTCAGAAAAAAATAAGATAATTTAAAGAAAATTAGAATCACCTTTAATTATACTAGAATAGAAAATTCACCATTTAGGGGCTGGGGATTTAGCTCGGTGGTTAGAGTGCTTGCATAGCAAGTGCAAGGCCCTGAGTTTGATCTCCAGCACCAAAAAAAAAAAAAAAAGAAAGAAAGAAAATTCACCATTTAACATTTCATTGTATCTATTCTATCTATTCTTCTTCCTAAGCATGTATATTTAACTTTTTTTTAAATGTGGGAGTTATATTTTTAATTTTTCCCACTTTTTTTATTAGTGCATATTGGTTATACAGATAAATGGGTTTCATTTTAGCAGATTTATACATGGTTTAATCATCTCCCACCATCACTCCCTTGCCCCAGGCCCCTAACTTCACATGTTTTGGGGGAGATTTCAGGTATATAATGTATTTTGATCATATTCATGCCCCTTATTGCCTGCCCTTGCACCCCTCTTGCCACCTCTTCTTTTTCCTCTTGTCTAATAATAGTATCCTTCTAATTTCTTGTCATCTTTTTTAGGTTCCACATATTAAGGAACACATACGATATTTGTCTTTCTGAATCTGGTTTATTTTACTTAATATGAGGCTCTCCAGATCTGTCTATTTTTCTGCAAATGACAAAATTTTATTCTCATTTATGACATATATATATATATCACATTTTTCTTTATACATTTATACTTTTTACAAACATTTTCTTGATGTATATAGCATTCATATTATGCTTCTTCACTTAAAGACATACTTTATGTATTTTCCATATTGGAAATCCTTCAAAACTTAATTTTTAGTGATCATATTATATCACTATGACATAGTCTAACATAAAAGAAGCTAGCATTTACTAAACACGTATTACAATAACAACCATTGAATTTAATCATTTCAAACACAATATAAAGTCAATAATATTATAACCCCCACCACTGTGCCTAATTTTTCACACATACACACACACACACGCACGCACACCCATGCACACGCACACTCACACACACAAGCATACCCCCCCATACAGCAGGGACCAATTCTATGCCCCTGGTGTGTCACACTTTGGGGATGCTTTTGACATCTAGTGTGTAGAAAGAGGCCAAGGATGCTGCTAAATATCTGACAATACACAGGGCAGGCCCCACGATAAAGAATTATCTAGAACCATGGTCAATCATAGAAAAGCTGAAAAACTGCTCTAATGTCATGTCTATTACTTACTGTGTGATAATTTTTCTTTCCACTTGTAACTTGGGAATTGGCCAGTGCAATTTGCCCTAGCCAAGAGAATGAGGTAGAAATTTCAAAGTGACATTGTGTTCTTTATCTTTCGCTCTGTGGCTTGCTTTCTTTCTTTCTTACTTTCAGTACTGGGGATTGAACGCAGGGCCTCTACACTGATCTACATCTGCAGTTCCTTTTAATTTTTTTAAATCTTGAGACAGGATCTCACTAAGTTGCTAAGTTGCCGAGATGGAGCTTAAACTTGTGATTCTAGTGCCTCAGCCTCCCAGAGTACCAGCATTATAAGCAGGTACTTCTACTCCTGGCTCTTATGACTCTTCTAGCCCCATGTAAAGAACGTGTTCTGTCCACCTACAAGATGAGAGAGAAGGAAGAGTGACATGGAGCAGGATCGCCTCTGCAGACAGGAAGCTGCACAGCACGGCCTAGCCAGACTCACAGATATAGGTACGTTCATTAAGGAGCTTTGTTTCAAGTCACTGAGCTTGGGGGCAGGTTTTTACTTTCCAATAGCTAATTGGTACGTTAGATGAGAAAACTAGTTTGTCTAGTGCCACAAATCAGTAAGTGAAAGAGCTGGCTTTTGGACTAAAGACCTGCTGACTCAGAGCCTACGCTCAACCTTAGGCCAGAGGTGATGCATCTATAGCACACATGCCACAGTGGAAGGTTATCACTGGAAGTTCTAAAAGGTTCACCAGCACTGCCTTAGACTATGCAATTGCCTTCTGTATCTCTGTCCTTGCATTCAACTAGCCACAGATTGAAAATGTTCAGGGGAAAATCTGTCTAAATCTGTATAGATTTTTTTGGGGGGGTCATTATTCCTTAAATAATGTTGTTTAACAACTATATAATATGGCATTTACAGGAATTCAGTATTACAAACCATCTAGTGATGACTTAAAGTATTTGGGAGGGTGTGTGTAGCTTATATTCAAATATTACAGCATTTTCTATAAGAAACTTGAGTACCTACAGATTTGGGGCATCCTGACATCTTGGGGACAGATACCAGGAGACAATTGTACAGTCTTTCTCATGCCATCATTTATGTACCTTCTTTTGTCAGATACCTAGGTTGTTTTCTATATTTTTCAATTGCAAATAATGCTTTGGTAAATATCTTTTGACACAGATATTTCCCATTTAGATTTCTGTGTAGAATTTTTCCATCAAACGGTATGGTCTGTTCAAGAAACTTGGTATGTTTTTCCTACATAATTTTCAAGAGACTGGAGTGATTCCAATAATTCTATTAACAAAACCATCATTAAATAATTGAGTTTAATATGTGTCATAGCCAAGATTATAATTTTAGATACTGCATCAGAAATATCCTCTTAAGCGATATTTGTAAAAAAAAAAAAATTTCTTTTAATTTTTTGGTGCTGGGGATCGAACTCAGGGCCTTGTGCTTGCGAGGCAAGTACTCTGCCACTGAGCTAGATCCCCAACCCCGATGTTTGCAAGATTTAAACTGCCTGTGAAACTCATACATCACAGATGGCCATGGGATTTTATGCAAAATGCCAATTTTTTAGTGTTTTGTGTTACATGTCATTGGCCGCACCCACAGTCAGATACACGTTGGTTCTTACAGCTGAAGGAATGCAGTTGACTTCTGTAGCAATTCATAAGGCAAGCTCCGTTTAGGGAAGAATGAGACTCAAAAAAGTGAACCCATCTAAACAAAACAGTTGTTGGAGGTCGTTGGAGGTGAGGTCAGCAGCAGGGGGGTTAAAGCTGGCCAGAGGGTGATGGTCTTTAGAGGGCTGATAGCTAATGAAATACATGTCTAACCGTGACATGTCAATAATGTTATGTCCCTACAATAAGCCTCAGTAAAAAATAGAGATAGGTGTAAATGGCTCCCCAAAACCATCATGTGACCTCATGCAGAAGGCAGGATTTATTCGTGTTTCTTTTCACTTAGCATAAGCTTTTGCACCCGTAGAACATCACTGTCAAACCTTTCCTCTCAGCGGGGAGCAGTCAGCAGAAAACAGTAGGAAAATTATCCAGCCTTTCCCGAAGGGCTGGTGGGGGAAGAGGTACATCTGAGTCAGGGACTCTAACTGAGGCTTTACTCTTTGAAATACATTGATGCTGCCCTTAGACAGAAGAGTCTGAGTCAACACCACCTCCCCCTAGTGCCGCCTTGCCCTTGGGCATCCAACGTTGTGAGAAGCCTGAGACCAGTGTGCTCACACAGGACCCTACACACAGCAGGTCCCTAAGCATAGAGTTTAAGGCTCCGCCTCAGATGACTTAAAATTCTTTGAAATTCGATTTTGAATCTGTGTCTTACAACATAAGGCTGACAGGACAGTGGAGCCTGCCCAGGGGCTTGAAGTATGCCCCATGCCTGTGACCAGTGCAGCCCCCACCCAAAACGATTACCCCTCTTCCTCCCTCCCTCCCTTCTTTCCTTCCTTCCTCTTCCTCCTGGGACGGGCACTAGTGATGGGTTACTGTGTTGGGTACCGTTTATACAGATTTGACCAAGACATAATCCTGACACTAATGAGGGAGCATTCAGGCAGACAACTACAGTACAGTCTGGAATGCTGAACCAATAGCCACAGGGATCCAGAGGTAGGACTGAGTGCCTGCTGGCCGTGAGAGGAAAGAGAGGCTCATGGGGAAGGCAATATGTGAGTATTCCTCAGATAATGAGGCATAGAAAGAAGAAAGGCTGCCCAGACTAGTCTGCACAATCACAGAGGTGTGCAAGCCGTAAATGGCTCATCAGGCAGCCGGTCATCCTGGGGCATAGTATATAGAGCTCTGCCAGGGAATGAAGATTTCGGGAGAAAAATTTGCAGAAAGTCTGATGCCAGCAGCTGTCTGTACTTAATCTGTTGGCACGGAGAAATGATGTGAGGCTTTGGGGAAAATGAGAGACAAGACTGTAACCCTGTTTTAGAAAACTGTCCTGCCAGACTCAATGAAGGCAAATTGGGGGGTTCACAAAGGAGGAGGTGGGCAGGAAGAGCAGACCAGGGCTCAGCTACATCAACTTGCTGACACAAAATAGACTGTTGTTCAGTTGCAACAATCATTTTGAGGCGGGAGTAGGGCGTGGCTTGAGCTGGCCAGGGAAGATGGGCGTGGCCTGGGGGAGTGGCCTAGACCTGAGTCAGCCTGGAGCTCAAAATCCAAATACCTTCTTCTCAGGGGGTCTGGGAGACTCTCAGAGAACTGAGATGGGATAAATGGAAACAGTACCTTGAGCTGGCTCTCTCACTCTCTCTCCCCTTGCTCCCTAAATCCTCCTCCCCCTTTCTGCTCTCTAACTGCCTGAAGGCAGTGGCTGTTCATTCATGTGGCAAGCCAATTTCTTTTTCTTTTGTAACTGAGATAAATTTTCTTAGGGCCCTCAATTTATCCATCCAATTTTTTGTTTGTGGAGAATAACAACCTGGAAATTTAAAGCACAGAAACCCCCAGTCCGGTATCAATTTTACTGACCGATTTCTGTAGTCATTTAGACCAGCTCTACAGTTGATCCAAAGCAGTTAAGACATCTAGGAACCGGAAATGATTACTGGTTATCATTCTGAGCAGCCAAAAGAGTTTGGAAAAACAAGCCTTGAATAAGCTCCATCACGTCAAAAAGGGCAAATGGTAAATTAAAAAAAATATTTTGTTAGTGCACGTTTGTTGTACATAATGTTTACATTCCTTGTATGGAGCTGGTACATGAACATAACACAGTTTAAGGAATGCGGTTTTTATCCCAGATTCTCAGTGGATTGGCTAAGGGAAAAAATTTTAAATGGTATATTTGCTTTCAGAATAATGTGTGTGGGCCCCAAAGCATCATCCGTAAGCAAATAAGCAGGGGGAAGGTTTAGGTGAAGGTCACACAGCTGTGAGAGAATTAGTGCTCAACTAATTGCTGCAAAGAAACCTTCCGATTTGTGTTCTGCACACAAAAGTGGCATAAAAGTCCTTATCAATATGCTTCTCTATGGCTAAGCCAATAGGCTGCTCCCTCTGCTCTCCTTTAGCTCTTGCCAAGAGGCCGGTTTGTGGATTGCTGAGCATTCTTTTCATCACCGGGGATCCCCAAGAGCACTGGCCCAGCCGGGGCCATTGTGCTTACTGCGGCTGGATGGCCCTAAAGTGCGGCAGCTTTTGAAGTCTGAGGGAAAAGGCAACCTTTCTGTGTCTTTCCAGGTGAGCCCGGTTATGCTAAAACAATAAAACACTCCAAATTCCAAACAAGAGTTTGCTTCTTATTCATGCTACATGCCTGTGAGTCATCAGTGGGAGTCTCTGCCTCACACTGTGCTTAAATTATAGAACTGGGCTGGTTTTGTCCACTACCCAGTATGCCAGTCCCTGAAGGGACAAGGTTTGTAAAAGAGAAACGTGAAGAGAGGGAACCCCTGACTCAAATTCACTTTCCAGAGGACAGGGTTTGGGGGTGTTCATGGGATGAGGGAAACAGGGTGGATCTGAATTGTGGGAAAAGGTGATGTTAAGTAAGGAAAAGAAGACACTGGGTGGTTTGCACATGTGTGAAACAAGCCTTGGCTCTTCATAGGATACACGTGCAGTAACTGGTGACTTGAGGGTGATCCGAGGGTGATTTTCTAGTCTTCTGAAACACCCATTGGACAACCGTGCAGGCCCAAGTGAAAGGTCAGTGGTTTCAACCAGCTGGAGATTGACAAAAGCAACCTCCCAGTTTCTGAAAAACTACTTAAACGATTGTTACCATAGTGACCATGTATCAGAAGGTTAGTGATAGCAAGGCTTAATGGTAGTATACTGCTTAGATATGCAATCTCTAACACTGGGAATGAGAGCAAGTAGCTAAAAGCAAGTGAAGCAGGAGGGTTTATTCAGGTGTTCCCTTTGTTTCACTTACTCTAGGACCCAAGATATTGGAAGCTGCCGATTTGGGTAGCAAATGACAGAGATCACTGTAGGATTTTGCACCAGGAATTCATGTTACTTAGCCTATGATCAACCCATGATCTAGAACTAGTCATGGAAGCCCGCTCAATTCTCTCCTTTCCAACTCCTGGGCGGATGACACATCTCTACTACCTTGTAACTGGGTGGGTCTATCACATCTCTCAAAAGCACATGTAGGTGCCACTGAGCTCAGCCCCAACAAAAGCTCCTTACTTGCATGAAAAGAAACAGACCCTGGAAGGTCTGGAACCCTTAAGTATGACAATTCCAATTTGTGACCTGCCCCTTTCAGACCTCATCTCAGTTTCTACAAGAGCACACATTTCACATTCTGCCAAAGAAACGAGGCAAGTTCAAAGAAAGCCGTTCTTCAGGGAAATACTTCTGTGGACTCCACTTCTGACTGTTAAGGGGCTTGCAGGACTGCTCCATGCTGGGGCAGGAAGGATCAGTACCCAACATCATTCTCACACCTCGCATCTCTGTCTGCACGCCTCCTTCTGTAGTCATCTCTGCTGGGGCTCCTTGCCTGACTTCGACCGCCCAGTGATCTCACACTTCCAACCGCTCACTTTCACCAGTTAAGCTCTACTCGCCATTGCTTGTCCCTCTGATCTTTAACTCTCCCGCACTTTAAGCTTTGTCCCAGCTGTCATCTTCCAGAAGACCGTCTTCTGGGCACTGTGCTCCTCCTCTTCCATGTTCACAGGCCTCAAAAATGCACATTTCTGTTGTAACATATGGAAATTTTTAGTCATGTCCTCCAAGTTTCTAGAAGTCAAGAGCTCTGTGGTTCTTTCTTCCTTTCATTCCCACTGCCTGCCTAGCACTAATAGATGCCGAATAAGCACAGGACTAAATGCCAAGAAGCCTCTTGGCTCAAGATGGTGCCCACAGGGGTTCTGTGGTGGCCTCTCTCATGCTTTCCTCTGCATGGAAATTTCAGTCACCCCAAGAGTCATGAGTTGTAGCCCTGACAAGGTTGTGGCATTACCAAGATCGGACAATTTCTCTCTAATAGTAGAATAAGTACCGGGTGGCAGGTAAGTATCTGCGCCAGGAAGAGCATTTCTGTCAAAGGAGTTGGAAGTTTTCTGAGCATTACCAACATTTATAGTTCTGTAGCAACTCGTCATGTTGTAAAGGAGAAGGGAAGTGGAAAGAAGCATGGAGCACCTCAAACCCTTGTCAAAGGCGTCTTAGACTGCCGTGAGCTCACGTGACTTCTGCCCATGCACAGAGTAAGAAAATAAGAAGAGTAAGAAAGGTGTGCATTCTGAGAAGAGTTGCTGTGTCCCAGTTTAAGGCACACAGCCCTTGTCCCTTGTCCGGAGAGTGAAACCAAACAGAGCCGCACCCACTCAGTCCCCCACATCACCCCGGCATTCCGCAGTGACAGGCACCTCCCAGTGAAGATTGAATCAGCGCCCACTCAAGCTTCCAGGGGTTCTTCTGCTGGCTAAAGGGGCTGCCACTAAGTGTCACGTAAGTCAGCAATAGGCCAGTTTATTGCTTGTAGCAGACCAAAAATGACACTTATTTCCCTTTGAAATAAGAGGGACATGCATGAATTAAAGGAATTACTATATTTTGTAAAACAAGACATGCGCCAACTGTTCCAAAGACCGGAAACTTTCTTATTCTATAGTAAAAGAGTGTCTGGCTAATTGTCTGCACAGATGGTAATGTGTTTCTCTTCTTCATAATAGAAGTATACCATATGACCCTAGTAATTTATGTTTGTCTTTCAGAGGGTGTGTGTGTATGTGTGTCTGTGTGTGGGGGGGTGGGTGTGTGATTTACCAGCTTCTCACTGAAAAATTAGTAGACTAAAGAGGCCTGCCTGCAACTCCCACTGTGCAGAGATCCTACGCACTGGATCCCTCCCTGGGACTCTGAATGCAGAGCGCTTCCTGCCCGTGCTCCCATCTCCACCCACAGCTTCAGACTTAGTTGGAGAACTTGCAGGACCAGAGACTCAGGACCATCCGTCCGGTATCCATCAAAGTTGAGGATAGGATATATGCTGCTGTGAGCATGATGCTAGGATGAAAGCTGGAGTTTTCTGCTCAATGGATATTTCACTTACAAAGTTTAGAACAAGGAGACACTGAACATGAAACAGGCAAAATTTAGGACAAAGAAGTAACATTAGGGTTTTGGGTTTTCGTGGCAAGAATTTTAAGGACTTAAATTCTGAGTGCTTTTGCTTTGAAACACAATCTATTAATAGGGTAATACTAGCCACAATAACAAATAAATGCTAAATTATCAGTGGCTTGTCTATTTCTCACTCAGATGGTAGGTGTAAGTAACAAGGAAATGGCTTTTCTCCACATGCTCATTCGGGGATCTAGACTCCTTCCATCTTGTGTTTCTACAGTTGCTTAGACCATCAAGGTCTTCTCCTTCCAACCTGCATAGAAAGCGAAGAACACTTCTGAGCCCCCTTGTCTTGGAAGTATTATTTCACTTCTGCACACATTCTGTCAGGTGGCTCTCCAAGGTGAGCATTAGAAGATGTAATCCCTGGCGGGGCAATCACTTTCTGTCAACAACCCCAGAAGGAAGAAGGACACATTCCCGGTAGACTCACAGCTATTTCTGCAGCCTGGTTGACTTGAAAAATTTTAAAGGTCAGTCCCCACTCAAAGCTCTCAAACCTTCAAATAACTTGGTAAAGGGGTTCAAAGATATTCAGTGTGAAATGTGTTGCCTTTAAAATCCAAATTGATTACCAGTATTGGGCTTTTTGATAAGAGTAAGGAATTTAAGATGTGACCTCTTGCCCTATATTTGAATTCTCAGAACTTTGATACCTGGCACTATTCAGGATTTAAGAATGAAAAAAAAAAATGGACCCTTGACCCAACTCCTGGCCAATCCCTGAAATAGACTAACTGGGATGCTTGAGAGAAAAGATTCCTTGCTCCTTATATAGAGATAGGAAGGAACAGTCCCTTTCTTCCTCTCACCATTGTTGTACCTGGTTTTGATGACAAGAACTGTAGGGACCACTTTGCTCTCCTCATAAGAGTAGAACCAAAATATGGAGAACAAAACAAGAAGGAAAAAAAATGTCTATCTGAAAACAAGTAGATACTACATCAGTAGCCAGATCTACTGCTGGGTTTCTTACTATGCCACAAAACAAATTTACTAATTTTCTTATTGTTGTAACTACTTGAGTTGAGGTCATCTGTAGTTAGACAGAAAATCATCCTAAATTATATCTCCCAAATACTCGTGACTATCCACACACAGACACACACACCAAATCTATCTTCTCTAATCAGTCCTTGCTGGACGGCTACTCAGTAAATCATCCTTTTCGCTGGAGAGTTTTCTTCCTACCATAATGCATATATCTCTGGGGGATTCTTTGAAGTCTTTTTTTAAAAAATCAGTTTCAATTGTATTCACCAATTTATTGAGCCTTTCCATGTGTTAAGACTCCAGTCTGGGATAATTATATACTAAGAAAAAGGTCCAATAGCAAGAGTGATCATGATCCTTGAAGATTTATTTTTTATAAATGAGGGAAAAGTAATACAGGCCACCATTTCCTTGGACTCTCTCACTTTCATCATGAGGTTCCCTACAGACTGATCAGATCCACCATCAGAAAGCAGAGAACAGAAGTGCTTAGCGGGAAGGGAAGAGAAGATGGATTTGGCCCTGAGACTCATGCATTGCTGCTTGCAGGACACTTTCACTTTCCTTGCAGGAAGAGAAAGTGATCCACTGCTACTGCTATTCAAGAGTACTTCCTCTCCGCCTTCCCCTTTCTCCTCTGCTTTAGCAAAAGAAAGATTGGAGGAGATGAACTCATTCTCAGGAAGGTGGAACCAGAGCTCAACAGAAAAAGAACCAGCTGAATGTCAACTCAAAGTAGTATGAAATGATTACTGAAGACGCAGGGCTAGATCTCTGATCTCCCAAGATCAGGATCAGTCCTCTTTCTGTTCATCACATGTCCTTGCCCTGGAATTATCTGCAAAGGCAATTACCCTTGAGAAAGCTCTCAATGCGAAATGGCCTCTTTGACTCCATCCTTAACCCACCACTCACTAGATTCTTTGTAGCCCTGGCAAGAAATTGGGGTGAGAATTCCAAGGGTCCTTAAGTGCCACACAACAAAAGCTGGCTGTGGATGCTCACAACTGGCAGGCAACAGAGGTGAATTCATCAATCCTGTGTCTGAGGAGCCTGTATTATGTTCTTCCCTCCCCTATTATAGCACACAGCACCTTTGGGAACAGATCAGAAACACACAGAACAGATGCTCTGTACTAGAGCAGTTGGTATTCCTCTTGACAGCAAGACGAAAATGCAGGGAATACTTAGAAGGCAGTGGCAGACAGACATAACCAGCCTTAGATTACACTGTTAAAATACCAAATGCAACAGGAGCTCACAAAAGGAAAGAATTACTGCTGGATTCACTGGGGTGGGGAGGGGCTAAGCGCCTCCATGGTGTGAGAGCCTGACCAGGTGAGAAGATGGAGGACACTGCAGGTAGAAGAACCTACATCAGTCACTGTCCATAACAACAAGACCGCATTCCAATTCCAAACACAGCACCCCACACTCACACACACACTCATTCCAGAGGTCACCTGACATTTATGAGTCTATAAAATGGGATAACAACTGATAGTCACTGTGCAGAATTGTAGTGAGAGGCAAGAGGTCACGCATGAGAAGAGCCTACCGTGATGCTCAGGGCACAGGTGACTCTCAAGCACAGGTGATACTGTTCAGCTAATCTGAAAATTTTTAACCATAGACATGCTGCCATGGCTTTCCAAACCGGGAAGAAACAAGTCCAGATGTTTCTTAACCACTGATTCGGGCAAATACAATTGAATGAAAATAAGTTAATGGGCTATTGATAACATTTGACAGTTTGCTGTAATATAGTCCACCAGTCCTTTTCAGCAATGAGATAGGAAACTGTTTTATATTTGTTTGTTTGTTTTAGTGTTTGTGGAAAAACAGATGACTACAATATTATCTTCAACAGAGGCAAACTGAATGAGCTGGGAGGCCGATGTAAGAAAATGAAAGTGAAGAGAATACCTTTATACTTCTCTGTTTATTGGGGGGAAATTGAATTTTAGCCCCTTGGGTTACCCATTGCGATGCACCTCCCGAGGGGAAGTGTAAGGGGAAAAATAACAAGTCTCTTAGGTTCTTAGTTGGAATGGATCCCTATTAAAAAAAACATTTATAAGAGAAAAACAGAAGTTTATTTATATGCATATTTCATTTGTATGAGGGAGACACCTTGAAAAGAAGCAGTCCTCAAAGAAGTGCCTTTGAATTCCAGCTTAGACAGCATCTTCAACAACAACAAAATAGTGAATTTTTAGAGAAGTGACAAGACAAAGGAAAAGGACTTCCAGTCTCTGTAGTCAGCACCTTGGAGGAGGAAAATGAAGGGAGATAAAGGTGAGGTAGCAGAGTTCGTAATGTAGATTCTCTGTACCAGCTCCAGGCCCAAGAGGGTCTGAAATTATATTCAGCGGTTAATCTTTGCTCTCCTTGGTAGAGGGAGAGACATCTTTTGTATTTGCAGATAAGCTTATATTCTGCTTTTAGTCTCACAGAATAAGGGCAGAGGGTTCCCTAGTACCCTCTTAATTGCATTCAGCTCAGCAATCCTTAGTATACTGGGGAGGTGTGTTCTGGTCTCTCACAATGTTTTCCTCTAAGAAAAAAGAGCTGTTCCACTGTGTTACTGAGTGCCATGTGTGACGTGGGCCGGCTCTGAGCTGTTCATGGGAGCCAAAAAGAGGCTTATTGCTGCCACCAGTGACCCCTGCTCTGCACTTTCATATAAAACACTCTCCTGGCTCCTAAACAAATCTTGAACAGATGTTTTTAAATATTCACTTGAGGAAGATTAAACTGGTCCGCATTGTGTGGTTCAGGACCCACATTCTGGTAGATTCTGGTCATTAAATGCCTTGTTCCTTCCAGGGATGCCAAAAAACATTTTTGAAAACTTGCTAAATTCCCTGCAAAAAGATTATGTCATAAAAATTGCTTACTTTAGCAATGTAAAGGATATAGACATTAACACTCATGGTGCCTAATAAATTCCAAAGGTTTTTATTGTGAGGCACAAATAAGCAGAGTTTCTAAACTATGTCTGCTTGTTTTCTTCCCTGTGGTGGTTAATTTTAGGTGTCAACTTGGCTGGATTAAGAAATACTTGCCTAGAGAACTGGTAAGTCATTGTTTAGAGGTGTGTCTATCTCTAGATGTGGTCCATCGAGGTCTCCCAAAGAGGAGATGGGAACCTGAACTCCTCCCGTGTGCAGAGTGGATTGTAGACTCACTGATTTTCATCACAGAAAAAGAAATTCAAAGCCACATCCGTGAAAGGCAAAAAGAGGTTTATTAGGCGAAAAGAAGGACTGACTCAGGGGATTGCAGGCGTTCCAGAGAGGGGTACATTACAGCCCAGGATTGGGGATTCTCTGTGGATCGAGGGTGACTTTAAGATGGGTTATGTAGGATGTATATTCCTTCTTCCTGTCTGTTGGACTATCCATTTGACTGGCAAGGTTACAACACACACCTTGCACCTGTGTTTGAAGTTTAGCCCTATGCTGCCCACTTAATAGTGTTGCTTCCCTAGGAAGGAGGTCTGTAGGAGGAAGAGCAATTTACAAGTGAAAAGCATGAGTGCCCCCAATTTACAGGCTTATTGTATCTTTAAGACCCTTAGGGATCTTTGTGGAATGAGTTTTCTGTAAGGGAAAAAGGAATTGTAACCTTGGGTAACTTTTGTGTCCTGAAGCCCAATTTTTAAATTAAAATTGTCCTTGTTTCCTTTTTACTTAATCTTTTTTCTTTCTATTCAACCTCATGTCCACAAGTGTGTTTCCAGGGGACATGATCATGTGTGCATATGGGTGGACTAAGCAGGGAAGCGCACACTCAGTATAGGAGGGCAAGATCCAATTGCCTTGGGCTCAGTTAGAACAAAAGCAGAAGGAAAGCAAATTGTGCGCTGGTGCTCTCTCAGAGCTGAAATATGTACTCTTTTTCTCCAGCCCTTGGATAGCAAGTCTCCAGGTTCTCCAGTCTTTGGTCTCCAGGACTTTCACCAGTTTTCTCCCAAGTTCTCATGGACTTGGACAACAGGCATCTCAACGCCCCCAGTCTGCAAGCTGCTTGTCTTGGAACTTCTAGCCTCCATACTGACAGGAACCAATCCTCCTAGTAAACCCCCTATGTAGATAGGTGATATGCAAATACATAAATAGATAGGTAGATAGACAGACAGGCAGATAGAGGATAGAAGGATAGATAGAAAGATTCTATTGGTTCTGTCTCTCTGGAGAACTCTGACTGATACATTCCCTTTAGCAGCATCCATGGATAAAAAGTACAAATTCTTGCAACTCTTTTGTTCCAGAAGCTTAACCCTCTTCTCAGGCCAGAGGGCACCCTGTAGACCTTGTAGCTCGCTGGGCTGTGCTTCTGTGGGTGGCTATCTCAGACTTTGGGAAACCAAAATCTCTATTTTGAAATGAAGATTTTCTCACATATTCTTTTTATATCACACACAGAGAAATATATATATGACTTTAAATTCCACTTAACAGTCCACTAAAAACATACATACCTGATTAAATAGCCATTCTACAAAGATACCATCTTTACCCAAGTTGCTCACATGCTCAGGGAACATTTCAATTAATTTATCTCTGTCTGCTATGCTTAGTCTCTTGTTCATGGCAAAACCAACTTGTCAAATTATCTTAAAAAATTAATTCTGAGATGCTTAGGTTTGTTTAAGGTGGATAGAAAAACAGACATCTTCTTTCAAACTGCCCTGCTTTCTCATCTTGTCTTCTAGACTCACGGATAATGAGGAGAAGACACAGGCTGGGAGGGTACTTTGGGATGCTGGATGCCTGTCTCCTGCAGGGGGTTTTAGTCTTAGTTCCTTCTACAATTCTCATCAAAGGCTGTGAAGAGTAAAAGACAGCTCATGGGGAGAAGTTGCTTCTTTTTTTTTCTGAGGAGCTGGCTCCTCACTTCTCCAGCTGATATGCTTTTCCCCAAGCCCCCAGGGCAGTCCATTTCAAAAGGACACAGGCCCACAGCTCTGAGCCTAGATTCACTTACCATCAAAAGCTGCAATCTCTTTTCTCTACTGAAAAGATCGGTTTCAATACTCTTTATTACTGAATTCAATGGCAGTGTAACAACAGTAGGGAGATTTTGGAAAGAAGAAAACATCTCTAGTCCTTCCTCTCCAACACAGTAACTTGCTTGCGTTTATCTACCCCAGTGTGTTTTGTCTCCACTTTTTTTTTTTAATTTGCAGATCTAAGCATTTGTATCATTCTGTATTGTACTTATTAATTTCCCCAATCTCAATCTCTTCCTCCTCAAGAGCTATGGCCCCAAATAGGAGGATTGCAAGTGACTGGCCCTGTAACAGTTGAAATTAAGACACGACCTCTTGGAGAGTACAGTACCCAGAATGGTGGCCCCTCAAAAGATAGTCTATGTCCCTAAATCCTACACCTCGTAAATGAGACCTTAGAGAAAAACATATTGAAGATGTAATAAATCCATGTCCTTGGATTTAGGGTCTACCCGGATAATCTTGAGATAAGATCATCCTGGATTATCAGGGTAGACCCTAAATCCAGGGACATGTGTTCTTATAACAAACAAGAACAGAAAACACACAGAGGGCAGTGAAGAACGGCATGCAAGACAGAAGTGGAGCTTGGAGTGAGGCAGCCACAAGAGAATCTTACAGCACCAGAGCCCTGAAAATGCAAAGGACTATCTTCCAGCACCTCCAGAGGGAACGCAGCCCTGCTGGAACCTTGACTTTAGACTTCTGACTCCAGAACTGAGAGAACACATTTTTGTTGCTTTAAGCCTCCAAATTTGTGGTGTATGTTATGGCAGCCCCAGTGAAATAATATGAAGAGTAACAACTTTTCAGAGTTTCAAGGACAGGCTTCTGTAGAAGTTTCCAGAATCTACCCTGCAGAGAAGACTGCCTGTCTGGCCCTTTCTGCCCAGAGATCATGGGCATCTGGGGCTTCGTCTTAGCTCTCTGGTATCCTGACAGGGGAAGTAGTCTGTGTATCCCCAGCCACCTAAGGATGCTGCCAGTCTTCTTCCAGGGCTGAATCCCCATTCTTGAACTGTTGACCGTATGTTAAAATCATATACGCTCTCATGCCTGGATTGAGGCGGACTCTCACTCCACTCTGTAGTCCTGTCCAGTTCCCAGGGGGCGAACATCCCTTCTTTGTATTTCTGACCTCCCCAGAGGAGACTTGCTTTTTAGATGAGTCACCTATGTTGATGGCCATGAAGAAGAGAGAGTGGGGAATGGACTTGGCTCTAACTTTGCGCAGTACACATCCGATGTTCTCAGAAGTCTCTTTCTCCTACTAACTTCATGTCAACTCAATTAGGCTAAGAGATGCCTAGATGGTAAAACATGATTTTTGGGTGTATCTGCTGGGGTATTTCTAGAAGAGATTAGCATTTGAAAACTTGCATCATGTGAGTGGGCATCACTCAATCCACTGAGGGTTTGGGTAGAATAAAGAGTGGCAGAAGAGCTAATTCACACTCTGCTTGAACTGGCACGTCTATCTTCTGTCCTTGAACAGAGATTGTTGTTAAAAATAGAACACTGGTCAAGATGAAATCTGTCAGTGAAAATGGGGAGAGGGGAGGAATGGGAGATGACTAAAAAATGGAATATTTAAGTTACAAGAGTAGAAAAGTAAAAGTACCATAAAAATGTTATTAATCAAAAAGATAGTTTTCTATTTTGTAGCTGAAACCTAACACTGTGTGCACAACTTTTTTATTATAAAAAATGACACAAGGCTAAATCATAATAATGTGAATCAATAACTAATTAGCATTCATAAATGTAGCTTCCAAGGAATGTATTTCAATTTCATAGCAAGGAATCTGGATAATCAATTAACAAAGCCACAAGTGAAGCAAATACATGCTTTGTGTGCCCCTTATGACTGTAAGCTAAAAGTAGGGTTACCAATTGAGTTACAGTTGTGTCGCCTAAAGTAGGATAACTTGATGCCATTATCTCAAACCAAGTCAACACACAGGCACAGAGAGAGAAAGAACGAGGCATGAGATGCTCAGCTTTGCACCAAAGCCACTGAGGAAATAGATCATCTCTGGGTATTTTCCAAGAGAATTTAAAGGGGGCGAATGAGACACAAGGAGAGAAAGAAAGCAGAATACTAAACAAGAATTGCTGCACACAGTGCTTTGGAAAGATACAAGGATATACGGGACTGGTGTGGTTGTAAAAATTGATTTAAGACGGGTAACTTCAAATTTCGTATGCTTTCTTTCCTTCCGATTTGGCATGAGTTAAGATTGAAATGGAATGGTTAAAATGAGCAAACAATTCAGTTTGCCATTGTATCCAGTGTATGTGGGTTTCCTGACATAATTGTGTCACAGCTCAATACATTTACTTAGCAATGGCTGGGTGGTGACATGATCTGGTTCCATCTCAGTCAAATTCAGCAGCCTCCTCATACCCTGAGGCCCACCAGAAAGATTAAACAGGCCTCCAAGCAGAGCCAAGCACCAGAAGGGAAAAAAGAAAACAAAAGACAAAACAAGGAGAGAGATTAAAACACTCACAGAAAGACAAGATGTAGAAATAAAGGATGAATGAGAAGAAAAAGCAGATGTCAAGTGAGATGTAAGTAGGAAAAGAGGGTATTCTTTCCTGCATTTTAGACACTACTTGGAGCATGGCAAGCCATGAGGATGTATAGAAGTCTCTTTCATATCTAGTTGCTACAGTGGCCTCCTTCAAGACACAGGCTAATTTATGCCAACATTTTATTGCCATTATTGGAGGAAAGTTTCTAAAAATCCCCGACTTATCAGGGATTTTTAGATACCTAACGTACATAAATGTGACAACGTACATAAAATTCACATCGCAGTCTGGCTGAGCAATCAGCGTCTTACAGAGACCATCCTTGGCACTGCAGACCACTTACAGGTTGGTTCCTCTGTCTTGCTGACCTCAGCAGACCCTGGGTGCTGCACATTCCTAAACCTCGGGTTGCAGCTCATCTCTAAAGACTACAAGTTAGTTCCCTCTAAGTAAAAAACTGGTTCGTAGGTATTCTATATTCACCTTTGAAGCTTTTTACTCCACTTCTTACCCAGCCTGATTTCATTTTCAGACCATCTGTGATTGCTAAGATTGGGTTTAACAGCCTCCTCTCCACTCGCTGGGCGACACCACACCCTTCCTGGGCTGGTCCCCACTACTCCTCAGTGACTGAGAGAGTGCCTGAGCATCCACGCTGTCTGACACGGTGCCTAACATGTGGTTGGTGCTCAACAACTATGGAATAAACAAATTAATGGATGTATGTTACTCACTTTTGGGAATGACAGAATCATAAGTGCCAATCATAGCTCATGAGACTACAAGATTCTATGCCAATAGAAAGTGGAGAAACTCTCTGATTGAAGCTCATCAAAATTTATTTTTCCTTAAATGAAGCAGCAGCAATTAGGATACCCAACACAAAATTCAAGTTTTGAACCAATTTACCTCAGATTTACTAACAGTTTTAAAAAATAATGGGGATAGTATTTTGGCCAATGATTGAATCCCACACCATTACAGTTCTGCTGTTTATCATTTACAATTTCTCCTTTGGAGCATCTGCTATTCCTTCTCTCCTTCTATCCTGTCAAAACCATCAAGAAACATTTATCCAATAGCAGGTGCCTTAAATGATGGCCTCCTGTGTCTTCCCAAGCTGCTTGTTTTCTCATATCTCCTTCACACAAGTGGCCAAGCTAGGTTAGGCAACTCACCCACATAAATTTTCATGAGGACAAATGTCCATGCCATTGTTTATCCTTCTTTACCGTGGTAAGATAGAAAATGTCCAGGTACTCCTCCAAAGGACATGCTTTGTTTTCTTCTTTTTTTCATGATATAAACATAACATAAACTTTTCTCAGTGAGAACGTCTGTTTTCTATCTGGCTACATCCTTGTATACAAATCCCTTGCAAATTATTTTTCAAATTCCAAGGTTGGTTAATTTAATTGAATCTGTTCTTGGTTTTTAATTAAATCTGCATTTATCCCAGTAACCTTTGGAAAAAAGATAGGAGCCACATCATCATATTGGAAAGAACAGGATCACAGAGCAAGACAGCTATGAAAGGGAAGTACAAAGTCACAAGGCATGTTTCATATAAATTTATTTTTGTACCAAAAAAATAACATTCAAAGGCAAAGTTTTTATTGTACAGTATAAAATAACTTCCACTAAATTAAAAATTGGATTTTTTTTGCTGATAAACCACTAGTAAGTTTTCTATTTAAAAAAATTTACAATTTGCAGCACTTGTCGAAAAAGACACCTGTTCAATAATTATATAAATACTTCTGACAGATTTCAGTAGCCTATTATGTATCCTTTTTGGTAATGTCAGCTTTCTAAAGTCAATTAATTTCTAAATTTGGAAAGCACCTGGTGGCCAACTTCCTGCTTGCTTTTTCAAGATATCCATTTTATTTATTTATTTTTTTTCACAGGCTTGACAAATCTGAAAATCTATTAAGTTAAAAAGAATGAAGAAATATACTACATTTGATATTAGGAAACAGTATTTCCCCTCCTTAGCTGCAAGTTTTCCCTAGGGAATTTACAAAGTGCACCAGTGAAATATGTCTGTACATTTAAAACATTAAATATGCCAACAGTGAGACATTTTTAAATACTTTCAATCAAATACTATAGCACAAATATAATTTACAATACTTTGCAAAGAAAACATTACATCTGAAATATAAATTTAGATATTTTATAAAAATACATATATTTTCTCTCCTCCTTAGAAAAAGTATTTGTTTGCAGGTTCCAGCACGATGATGTAACAATTCAAAAGAACTTAACCCTTTAGATGCTCATCATTTTCAATGCGATGACCCCCTCCACCCGAGGTGCATAGTGGCACAGAACCATGGCTTAGATCCAGAGAATGAACCCCTCCCATGGCCCAGATGTAGATTTTCCTAAAGGCAGTCACACTTGCTCCAATCTGGTTTAATTCTAGGAATTCATCACAAAATTGTAAAACCCTTGTGTAATACACCATGAGTCCAACATCTCTCACTGACTGTAAATATGCCCCGTCTCAACAAGGCCAAGAGTATGGAAGAATTTTGTACCGTTGTGCGCCATGCCTCTTAGTAGTCTTAAACACATATGTACATCTTTCTTGGCTTGTTTCAAACAGAGTTTCCGGACACCTAGGAACCATATGGTGAGGCTCCACGAAATGGGTCTCAATCTAGATCGCGAACTTTAAAAGCCCCAAAGTACGTTGCATCTTGATCTGGATCAAGCAGGGAAGGATTGGACACCTCAATGCTTATCTCCTCACCAGATCGTAGTTTAAAAAATCCTCCAACGTTGATGGAGTAAAAATGGAATTCAGAATTCCCCGACCAGTATTTGGTGCTTCCTCCTTTCATCAGAGTATGAGAACTCGGAATTTTGATGCTGGATTTTGTGACATACACCATCAGCTGCAGATACTTCGTAGCTAAGCCTCCTGACGTTTCATGATGCCGAAAGCAAACGTTGGCATACAGGTAGTAAAAGCCATCTTGGTTAACCATTAGTTTTCCATTGCTCAAAGTCATATTGGAGATCTTGGCCCAACCCCGGTCATGGTACCAGGAGGACAGACTCACTTTATGCGAACCTGTGGAGAGGAGAGGTGTGTGATTTAAAATTCACTCCTTCGATGAGAGGAACAGTCTCACAATTCCGTGAGGTTAGGGGAAAAACAGCAACATAGTTGTTATTCCAATGGAGAATAACTTCGTGGAATTCACTTCTTGAGATTCATTCAGATGTATTTACTGTGAGGCATATTTGAAGGTTACAAAGACAAAAACTCTTCCCGCTCTGCAGGAAGCTACCATCCTCCAGGGGTGAGTATTATATGGGTTCAGACAATAAGCAAAGAGCACTGAAAAGACCAGTGCAAATAACTGCTTTGAGAATTCTAAGAAAGAGATTATTTCCACCCAGAGAGATCAAAAATGACTTTGTCAAGTTGCTATTAAGCCCGAGAACTCCAAAAAAGGAATAGAATTCAGCCACATAGACAGAAGCAGAAAGGTCATTCTAGGTTGAAGGAGAATTAGCCAAAGCCAAATGAGACAAGAAAGCCAGAAACTAATATACAAAGACATTTTCCAGGCTTCACATGTCTCAACCTTCTCTTTTGTTTCATGGAGAAGAATATGTAGAAGGAGATGAAAATCGGGGTCAAACTAACTTTGGGCAAATGGCCAGACTCCTAAGCCCTGTTTCTGTTACCATCCACTCCCATAGCTCATATGTCTCCAGGTTCACATGGCTGAAAAACTATCCTCAGACTAGCTCAAAAAATATATATATATATATTCTTGGCATTGCACTCTCCATCTTAACGATGTCACACAATCCACTGTGACCAAAGTACAAATGACCTTCCTGAATGACCAAATTTTCATTTAGTTCCTTGTCATTCCTGAAATGAGGTGACAACTGATCCTCATACTAACACATCTGGAGCAGTGAAAGTTTCTAAAGAATATTTTAAATCACCAGTGTATCCAGTGCTTTTCATATTTCAGGTTTTCAGTGTATTTTACCGGATCTTTCAAAATCGGTGATAACAACAAAGGCCTGGTTATGAAGCTCACCAGTACAGCCCTTGCCTAACCACCAGTGGTACCTCGGTGCATGAACTCGATTCTTTCCACAATTCTGGTCACAAACCAAGTTGGAAAAGAACCTCATCAAATTCGATGGCTAGGTTCAATGCTGACCTTTTGGGGAAATTTCATTCAGTTCTCTTCCAGTCCTGTTTGCAGCCAGAATCATGAAGAGAATTGAGTTCATGAACGAAGGTACCACTGTATGTATGAGTCCTAAGTTGAAGCCCCAGTACCACAACACAAACCCCAAACAAACAACCCAAAACAACAACAATGACAACAAACCAAAACAGACAACATGAGCGTAAAAGACCCCATTCAGCACCTCATCACTCCAGGCTGCTAAATAGTCACCTAATCCGAGGACAAAGCCAATGAAGGTAAAGATGTTTCCTGTCTCAAGTTATACGTTGTTCTCCTTCTTACTCTACTGCTGTGTTGCATTCAATCTTTCATTTCATTCAGTTAATTGTCTTATAGTTATGCCTTAACAGAATGACTAAAATGAAGTCTACCCTTTAGATGGGATGGATCTGTTCATATTACAGCAAGACGTGGCCCGGGCTGGCCGGAAAGGGTTCCCAAACAGAGGGGAGAACACAGGAACTCTGTGAATTCTACTCCCTTGGCCAGGCCAGTCATGTGGAAAAGTGTCTTTATTTCCTGTGAAGCACTTCTCTGCTTTTGTATTCACTGATTCATTCTGTCCATCTGTCATAAAATACTGGTGTGGTGCTTTCTATGAACGTTCATGGTTCCCATGATTAAGAATTATATCAAGCAGTGTAGCCTTGCAATACCACTAAGGTGGAGAAAATCAGAAATACATATATAAAATATACATTTTCATTTTTGCATGTTGATATAACATGGTCGATATTCAGTAACAAGAAACTGCCGAGCAAAATCTGCACAAGTTCGTGGTGATCAGGAGAGTGAGGGTCCATGAGGGGACAAAGGAGCCAGAGAACAAAGAGGACGTGAGTCAGATTTGGACACACTGGGGAAAGGGAGAACGCTGCTGCTGAGGGCAACTGTCTGGGGGGATGAACTGGGCACAGCACCTACAGGAGAGCAGCGGGAAAGCTAAACAGTGTGAATAGTAAACAACAGTGCCAAAGAATATGAGAAAAATACGCATGCTCAGGTGGAAGGGGCTGCCGTGGCAGTGGGGGTCCCATCAGCACCGGGCCCTGCTGCTGGCCTCACATGCAGCCTCCACAGGCCTGCTCGCCCTGAGCTACGGTCCCTGCTTTAGGTATCAGAAAAGGGGTCTCTGTAATTATTTATCTTGCGCATCTCCCTAAAGAAAGCCACATATTCTGACCCTGCAGTATAGTTCTCAATGCATTTTATCCAAAAAGCTCTGAAAATTCATAAAGTAACTGTTTGTATAAGGCAGATTCTGCTTTCTTATATGTAGATTCACATAAAACAGACCCCTAAAACGAAAATGCAAAAGTAAAGCCACCTTCCTCTGAAGCATCCAAAACTGGTCACCACGGGGAGATCACTGGGCTCAAGGGGCTGTTGGGCCAATTCTATTCTTTTTTCCTATTTTCTTAAACAGAAGCATAAACTAACTCATTTCCCCGAGTCACAAACCCAATAACTGTCGGAAAATAACCAGGAGTTTTGCCTTGTTTTTTTGGCAATGATTTGATTCTAGGTGCCTGCAGAGAGAGCGTTATAACTAAAACATGCTTGCTATTGCCAAACAGACTTTGGCCCACAGTCTAATGCAATATTTACCATGTGCTATTTAAAGCGAACTGGAAAGATAAATGTAGGGTACATTCGTAGCACACACAGCTGATGCATCAGTATTAATTTGATTGCCTTTGCGAACATGCAAAATAGTTTTCCACTCAGAGAAAATTAGTGCAGCTCTGACATAAGGCACACACAGACAAAGAGAAAATCTGTTTATGAAGCAAGCATCTGCGAGAGGACAGGTCATTTAGAAAATTCTTCAAAAACCCAACCACTGGTTTCTCCATTTACATGTTTTCAATCAGGAATGAAAACCCTCCATAGCCCATGATGATAATGGCTCCAAAATCATTTACTAAAACTTGGACTATTTTTAACTCAAAAGAAAAACCAGCTTTAAGTCATCTGTAAAACAAAGCGGAATATGGATGGTCATTTAATGAAGCTCAACTCACAATAATCAATCTCACTCTCTGAGTGCTCGCCACGAGCCGCGTCCCATACAAGAATATTGGTGCGCAACCTGCCTTCATCTTCGCTGCTGCCGCACGGGCAGGCACCGGCACCACCCTCCCTTCAGAAGCGACGAAGAGGAGGCACAGATTCCAGCAATCTGGACGAGGTCACTGAGCCGCAAAGTAGTATAGTACTAGGCAGTCAGATTGTGGAGCCCCTGCCATTAAACGCTACGCTAATCTACTGCTTACGGGAAAAGAGAACATAAAAGCTTTGAATTATTTCCCTCCAAAAAAGCCAACTTACCACATGCACCCACTCGCCTGCTTACAGCGTAATGGGTAGCATGCAAAGCTTCGATTTGGGAATTAACTGGAGTGGAATTCAACTTGTAATACTGCCACCACTGTGACCTTGAACAAATGATAAACTATAGGAAGCTTTGTTTCCCTATCTGCAAAACATGAAAAAATACCTAGAGATAATGAATACACAGCAAAATGGCTGATCCACAGTAGACATTCAGTAAGTGGCAACATAATGACAATAATGTTCAGTCATCACTCTGTCCTAAACATCTGTTGCAATCGCACCCAAGGAGCTAGCCAGCCAGGTGTCTAATGTAACCCTTGGCCCATTAAGATGGCTGCAGACCCCGGCTCCTCTGTGTTCCTTGTTCTCAAAATTTAATCAAGTCTCTAGTCTATCAGGCTAACCCAAGCTGACCCTGACCCGTCTCGGTATCTGGCTACCTGGATAAACTCATCCGCCTCAGAGGTCAGTGGTGGAGAAATGTTCACTCTCACATGGGTAAAGCAGACGTTCTTAACAAGAGATTGTCCTTCCCGGTTGTGTTCCTCTAACTGGCAGTCATCTGAAATAAGCACCCACTCCACTGATGTGAAAGTGAATCTAGTGATGTTCGAGAATCACTGTTGCCAGGGTATGCATCTACTAAAGACTGATTATCTTTCTTCTTCTGGTTTAGCTGTAAGGACTCTCAACATTTTCAGTAACAGGGTGAAAACAGGGTTGAGTATTTAAATGGACTGCTAAGCGACTACTGAAATATTTTTGAGGCTAGTTACAAAGAGAACTCACCTGAAGGGATGTTGGTGGCATTAATAGTGAGGTGAGCAAAAGGCTGAGTTTCCAGCTTGCCTCTCTTGGCCAGATCAAACCATGAACCTTCCACCATAGCTGGAAACAACAGAAAGCACATTAGCCCGAAGACTAGTGACCTGCCTGTGGGGTTTCAAATATTCATACAGATTCGTGATTACCTTTCTCTGCTCTGATGGGCTGTGACCCAACAAAATGTTGTAATTCCTGAAATAAAAAGGAAAAATGATTTCATTTATAAAGTCATTCCTTCTGTAAAGCAGTAAGAATACTTAGGACTGTTACATAGGTGGTAAATTAATCCTTTTCCTTCAAAAGATGCCAGAGGTGCAGAGGCAGTGAAATTCCTGGATGTTCTAGTTGGCCATCAAAAGTTCACCCCAAAGAACTGGATGTCGGTGTGCTTAATGAGTCAACCACATACATACCACTGAGCAAACCCCTTGGACAATGAGGAAATAAAAGACAAGCTAAATTATAAACACGAAATGATTGAATACAACTAAAAATCTGCAGCCTGTACACAAATGGAGATGAACTTAAGGAGGAAAGTAACAATCAGACAGAATATATGACTCTCATAAATCTTCGGGAGGCAGCTTGTATGTCTCTTTCATTATCGAATTGTTTTAACACTGAGCTCAGCCCACAGGAAAGAGAATGACGCCTGGATCCCAGTGGTTAAGTTTTTACTTTAAAATCACAGTGTATTTAAAGTACTATATGGGAGTCTAAGAGCCTTTACAGTTCCAATAATTAACTTGAAATATCACTGCAAATAGAGGTCTACAAGCACATGGCAGAAAAAGAAGGAACATGAGTACGTAGAGTGTAACTAATTGCATATCTCAATTAGAGCCCGGGAATGGAGGCCCCAAAAGGTAGTCACATACTGACCTGCACTCATACATTAGGGAACATTAAGTGAACCACCCTGAGACATAATAAAGTGGAGTGGCTGAAAGCTCAGGCTTTCACCTCGGTTCAAATCCCTGCGTAAACCCAGAACATTAACAGCACTTCTATCAGAGGGTGGTTAAGAGGGCTAAATAAGATAAAGCAGGTAGGCACTTAGTTGAGTGCCCAGTAAATTCAGACATCTAGATACTAGAAATCCTGGAAAGATTCCTAATTTCTCTGTTACTAGGACAACCACTCATGTTAACCATCTATTCCACGATGTTTAAAAGATAGACCATACATCTTAAGTTCTCTGAGCATCTGGAGAGGAGAGCTATGAAATCTATTAGGCAGATGGATAGACAGACATATAGATGTAGATAGATGCTATAATATAATTCCAACCATTAAGAGCTTGACAGGTTCTGGAGATAACATTGTTCTTTTCTCTGCCTTCAGGACTCCCAAGAGAGACAAGATTCTATTCTATTTTTAACGACCCTTAGAAGACACAGCACAGCCATCTTCATCTAACTATTCCAAAGTCCTAAAGTCACAATGCAGCTGACATTTTAAGGAACCTTAGGGACTTACCCAAAATCATCTTCTGCCCCGTTGGGACCCAGGACACTGAGCAGCCCTGGGAGAACAATTTGCAGGTTATTCTAGGCAATCATGGTCCTCTTTGCCCTGAACAATGTAGTGGTCCTTCTAGGCTTCATTCTCTTCCCCACTCCAGCTCACATCCAGTCTCCCTAGTGTTTTCTCAAGACATTTGGTTTCTCGATGATGCCCCAATTTCTATTTAAAATTTCCTGATTTGCGTTTCTCTGTATTATACGTATATGGATATACATATATATCCATTATTGTGTGTAACTTTATACACATATATATACAATTTATCTTAACCCATTGTGTATATATCATTACATGTTTATATGTACACAATGTATCTTTGCCTGATTACTAGTTCTCAAAGACTGGAATAGGAATCTTGCAGACAGCAATTCAAAGATTTGAAGCTACCCCCTCATTTTCTCTGCAGCTCTTATCTGCCTCACCATCAGAGGAGAAAGGGAGGAGTACAGAAGGAAGCAGAGCTAAGTGTGACATCTACTTACAAATGCCCATTTCATGATTTTCTACACAAACACCCTTATTATCTAGAAAAGCAGGGAAAGTACTTTTGTTCCTGGTCAGGGATTCTCAAACCTGAATGTTCACGACAACCTTCAAGAGGGCTGGACCAGTGTTTCTGACCCCAGAGATCAGGGCTGGAGCCCAGGAATTTTATTTCTAACAGGTAAGCTGGTGCTGCTGAGCTGGGGCCTCCTTTGGGAATGCCAATTCTCAGGCCTCCAAAGATTCACAATTGGGCAAAGGAAGGCCTTATCAAATCCGCAGCAGGTTCCAGCGACTATTAAATGGGCGGGGAAGTCTGCTCACTCTCACCTGGGAATACACTTTGCTTGCCCACTTAATCAGTGGACTTGAGGTCAGAGCTGCCTCGGACCCATTTAGTTACGAGTAAATTTGATAAGTAGCAGCTCCCAGAAGCACTTTCAATGGTTCCCCTAAGGAAGGAGAAAAAAGAGCATCATGCTCTTGAATTAAATCTCTTATTACGGATCATGAAGTGACACTGCTCTCGTTTTCTCTCTCTCAGGTATCCAAGGTCTGCACGTCCCCTCAGAAATCCTACAGGGAAGTTTCAGTGCAAAAAACGGGAGCTGACATGATGCCTGCAACCTCAAGTGACAAATAAATGTACTCCCCATATGTGTATCTCCACCCCAACTTTTTGAATTCTAAAATCACTGTTACGTACATGAAATCATAAACATAACATTCTTCTAAGACTATATTTTAGAGTATCTTTGGATTTGGGGACTATAAATTAATCTTTTGTGGGTAGAACTTGATGCACCCCAGTAGGGAACCTGACCCCGCTCAAGCGAAGCTTTGGGGTTGCCGTGGCCCTACCCGCAGCCAGTCTAGCTCAATTAGTCTGATACTGACTTCACACTTTAAAAAAGATGCACCTTAGTGATTCTGATATGTGGCAGGCATTCAGAAACATGACTGCTAAATGGTGTTCCCATGAATGTTGGTAGTCAAAGGTTTATTATAGTCTCACAAGTTACATTTCTATTCCATGTATCGAAATGTAAATTCCTTTTTACATTTGTAGCCAACCACGTGTTTTCCTTGCATCATCTTACTTGACTCTTACGGGAATCGCAGCCCAGCAACTCATTTTTCAGACTGAGAAATGGAGGCAGAAAGAGAATACGGATTCGCACAGCAAAGCTGGGACTCGAACTTCTGCCCTCCAGAGCTACCCTCACACTCTTTATAAGGCATCACCATCAAATACTCTTGAGAGGTGCAAGAAAACAGTCCATGGTCTAGCCAATAATCCTTGGAGCTGGTTCCCCTCCTGAAGAGGTAACTGAAAGGGAGGAACACCTTGGCAGGCATCTGGCTTCTGGGGGCCTAGGGATCTGACAAAAAGGATTTAAGCACCAGGAAACATGATCTCAGATTCCCCAGAGGCTTCAAAAAACAACTGGCTCATAACTGGCCAAGACATGCTCTGGGCTTGACTGGTGAATCCCCCAAACTAAGGCATACAGGCCCAAAGGGCAAGGGGTAGTGCGCCTGCAAATGAGACACCACGGAGTCCACTCCACTGAGCAAAGCCACTCCAGTTTGTTGTTTCCTCAACAATCGGACACCTTGCTCTGTGTGTCCCAAGCACAGATCTCGCTTGAATGTCTCTTAATATTTTTCATTTTCAAGATTCTAGAAACCCTTCTGAAGAGGCACATGGTTTAATGCCAACTGACAATTCCTTTCTTTTCTAAACTTCATATTTACATTGATTTTCATCCACATTGGTCTTCTACCTCTCTCAAGTTAGTTAGAGCATTTGAAAATCTGTACAGTTCTTTATTCCCAAATCTTATCATGTAGGCATTGCTTCTGGTTTCTTTGAATTCAGAAGTTCTGATAATCTAATGTGGGGAAAACACTACAAACAGCATCCTAACTCCTTTCTTCTAAACAAATTATTCAGATGAGAGAGATCTTTAAATGTTTTCTGTGTTTTATCTTATTTTAAGTCAACTGTACAGCAATAAAAAGCAGTTAACTCACTGGATAAACATATAGGGCAATCATATTACCTACACTACTAGAATACCCAGATTTGCATAAAGAAGTGTGAGTGACTTTGCCCCACCTCCCAGTGAACAGTCTGAACCAGCGGCCAGAGGCACTTTTCAGCGGGAGGAAGCTGGACAAACGTACTTCCTGCCTTTTCCAGGCTACCAGCCACTATGGGATTATCTTCAAGAGAACCTAATGTTCTGCCCACAGGAAGATCAGAGATCTGCCTTCTCAAAATACGTCCATTTACCACCTGCTACATGCAAAGGGCAAAAAGAATTGCCTTTTGTTTCCTGTAAACTACGTTTATCATCTACAATAAATTGCAAGAAAATTCACACGAATGAGTGAAGAACTTGCTCATGATCTAACTATAACGAGTAACCACCTTTTCAGCAAATTCATTTGCTTATACATAAAAATAATTTAGGTCTAAATTATAATAACTTCCTTTAACCCTTCAAAACAGGTCAAAAAAGGAAACTCAACTACTGGAAGTAGCCAAAGAAATCGCTGCCAAGTCAAGGATAAAATAAACGCTCTGATACACTGCCACCTAGTGGACACTGTCTCTAATCGACGAGCCTGGGACACCACCTCACCCAGGCTTTGTAGTTTTGAAGCTGTCTAAAAACAAGAGATGAAGAAGTTTCCCAACATTTAAAAAACCTTTTCATTGTGGGATCTTTCCATTTAGACTGCGTTAACTTTTCATCTCGCTGTCAGGGTATATTTAAACAGACAACAAGCAATATGATTTTTTTTTTTTTTAATTTCGACTTCCATTTTAACTCATAGAAAAACATGTTGGGATTTCACAATTTCTCCTCCAAGAAACAAAGTATACAAAAGATCAATGTGATTGTGTAACTGTGGTCTCTAGCACTGCCCTTCTTCAACCCCTCCTGAACTCGAAGTCCAAGAAGCACAATTCCCCAGAGCGTGATAAGGAAAGCACTTCAGTTTTAACATCCAGCTTCCTTCAGACCTTTGAACAGCTTCTAAAATGTTTTAGGATTTTTTCCCAAACATAAGGAGAAGGGAGACATCCCAAAGCTGGCTCTGTTTTGATGAGCTGGGCCGGCTTAGGGGAGGCCGGATTGTATAAGAGCAAGTGTAACCCATGAGTACTTCTGAGTCCCTAGAGAAGTTATAGGAATTTTGCTGCAGGTGATTACAATATTCACAGAAAATGCTAAGCCCCCTTTGCAAAGTTAGCTGAATAACTGCCTACATCAAGTCTCTGATAACATTTCAATTCAGGAGTGAATGTTATTAAATTGGGCTTAAAGATTGCTTGTCTGCAGTACTTTTTTTTTTTAATCTTGCAAAATAATATAAGTAGATCTAGGCTTCATGTGAGGACATTCCCAGGTGTAAAGATTCCATGAAAAGGTCAAGTTGCTGGAGTCCGGGCTTATCAGACTGCAAATCCCAGCTGTGCATTGAAATGCGAATCGTGTGATCCATGTGGTACCTGTCAATCAGAGCACGGAAGAAGCAATTTGTACAGCCAGATGCTTCAGAGGCCACTGTCACCAGCTTGGAGCTGGGTCTCAGGTGGCTGCCTCCCTCTGCAATACCAGCAGCAGCTGCAGGGACATCTGGCTGGTTGAACAAGGATTTAACACCCCGTTTGCCAGATATAATACAGGGTTCATACACTTGTTAACATATGTAATGCATTCATTTTAACATCTTAATGATATCCTTCATGTAATTCCTCTCCAACCTAGTTACAAGAATAGTGCATTCATCAGCAAGTTAGCACATGAATGCCACACATGGGTTGTTTCTGAAAATGAATAGCCAGTCTCCTATTCCTGCAGAGAAGTCCTGCAGACTTCCACCTTGAGAATAGCTCAGAAATCCAACCCCTCCTCTTTAGCGGGGACCCACCTCTGCTACAAGTAGGAACATGTTCCTTCTCTTCTGAAAATACTTCCAGGAGCTGCTCGTAGACTTAAGAACAAGTCTACAGGCTTATGAGGGCCTGCATGACTGGGCTTGTGTGATACTGTGATATAAAAAGAAATATGTAATTGGTCTTCATCCCAGCTCCTGGCACACAACTCTTAAAATTCTTGGAATTTCTTGAATGATAGGAGAGATAGAAGCATCTTTTGTTTATTCATAAGCTTTTTCTAACCAGATCTTAATTTATACTTGGAAGGTGGGGCTAGTTGCCAGAGGAATCAACCACACCACAGGGGATTGGAGTTTTTGCCCTATCTTCTGATCTCTAGGGCTGGAGAAAGGCCAGGGACTGAGTTCAATCATCAGCAGTCAATGGTTTAATCAGTCGTGCCTACACAATAGATTCTCCATAAACACCCTAAATAAGAGAATTTGGGGAATTTCTGAGTTGGCAAATACATCAAGGTGCCAGACGATGGCATTCCATCCCTCGCTCTATGCCTCTCATCCATTAGGCTCTTCCTGAGTTGTATCCTTTATAATAAATGTAATAGTAAGTAAAGTGCCTCTTGAGATCCGTGAGCTGCTCAAGCAACTTACTGAACCCGAGGAAGGGGTCGTGAGAATCCTGACTTGCAGCTGGCCAGTAAGAGGTGCAGGGCACAATCTGGGACTTGTCAGTGGGGTCATGACTGACTTGCAGAGCACCAAGGTGTTTCTGTAGAATTATAAACTGCTCAAGGTAAGGAAAAGCCCAGAACATTTGCTGTCAGAGTGTCGTGAGTGTAGGGAACACAGCAGCTTTTCATCTAGCCCTGTTTTACATTAGGCTCTCCTGCTGTTCCTCCCCTGTACCCCAAATCATCGCCCAAAGGTCACTCCGGGGTCCAGTACAAAGAGTTAGGGACGGTTCTATCCACAAGTATCTCGCTTCTAGTTCATGCAGACCTAGACATACAACGCCCTCTCCTCCCTCAGAAAGGTACCTGAGCATTTCATCAACAGTGATTCATCTGCTTTAATCACAGAGCTATTACTTCCATGGCATTCTCAATTCACAAGGCACAGAAATGACAGCCGCCAAGTACGGTGCAACAAAAAAGATGGGATTTAGAATCGGTGGCTCAGGTTTCCTCCCTCCGCAAAAGCTTATCTGGATCTTTAAATCCACAGGGCCTAGGGGGACACTTGTATTTGGCCCAGATGGAGCTAATGACCCCCTAGTTCCTTATGGAAAGTCTGTGGTGACAGTTCAAAGACCGGTTAACCTTCATGGTTTAAATGAAGAAGTTTCTGCTACCTCTAAAGGTCTCCTTGGGTTTTCCTAAAGGAGCCTTATGCTCGGGATGTGGCTCAGCACACGGTACACAAGGACCTGGGCTCCATCCCAGCAGGGAAGGCAGGTGTTTTAGTTACTCTTCTCATTGCTGAGACAAAATACCCAACACCCAAAGTTAGAGGAAAAGTTTATTCAGCTCACGGTTTGTAGAGGTTTCCAGTTCATAGTTAGCTGGCTCCAAGGCAGGATGGCACAGCAGAGGGGTATCACAGGGGAGAAACAGTTCATGGCAAGCAGTCAGGCAGGCAGGCCAGGTGATTGCACATGAGCCCTCTTTCTGTCACTTATATTTCATGCAGGCTACCCGCCCTAGGGCAAGTAAAGCACTCACACCCTTAATCCTAGCCAGAACTATGCCAAACCAATCCGTGGACTGATTTAGTAATCACACACCCTTGATTCCAGCACCACCCACGCTAGATCCAGCTACCCCTGAAGTGCCCCCCACCCCTGCTGTATAAGGTTTTGAGGGGGACATCTAGACACAAGTCATAAGAGCAGGGATGTACAACACAAAGAATTATAAAAGTGAAATCCATAGAGTAGTCTGTTGCTTAAATACATGCCTAGGGAAAACTGCTTCTCAGCCCAAATTCCTTAGAGCGGAGCCCTACAAGGCACCAGGAAGGAAGAGGCCAGAGGCATCAGGGAGAGGGAGCCAGCTCCTTACTATGCCCTATCAGGGAGGGACGTGAAGTGGGTAGAAGTTTATCAGCCCAGCAAGCAGAGGGGAGGGAAGAAGGTAAACAGGGTACAGATGCCACTAACCCTGAAAGCAAGAACCATCTCTGATGTAAATCTGTCAATTTACATTTTGATCTCTAAAATTCTTTACTTTTCAAATATAAAGCTATTGACTAAAAAATTTCTCCTAAAGCAAAGCATCCTCAACATGGATTCTACAACCTCGTCCATGCCCCACCCTTAACCTCCTAATCTCTTTCCTTCCTACTCACCAACCATCACCAAGCACCATTACCTGTAAAGATTCCCAGTGAGGCGCCTGACTGACACATAGCTTGGCCTCCTCTTCCCAGCCCACATAGGAACACCTGGGTACCATTTCTGCCAAAAGAAGTCTGCTGAGTGAAGAGACACATCTTAGCAAACAGCTAATATGCTCTACCCACCAAAGGACTGAGGAATAGTGTGTCCTTGTTTTCATAAAGCAAAGTGATGCTTTTTCTGGCAGTACGATGGGTATGCTGGGAATAGAAAATTAGCTTTTATTGTTTAACCTTCATGGTTTAAATGAGGGAGCTTCTGCTACAGTTAAAGGTCCCCTTGGGTTTTTATAAAGTAGCCTTATGACAGCAATATTAGTCTTCATAAAGAGCCCAATTTTAAAATGTCTTATACTGTGCTATTCGTTAAAGAAGTGCAGTCTAGAGGTTTGGTGGAGTAGCTGCAGTGTGGCCTCCTAGGCTCTCTGTGCTATTTACCGTGCCTCTGCTCTCCTCTGCCAGTTGAAAAATAATAATGCCAGCCTTACACTGGGAGCACTTTCTACATCAGCAAGGCCTCAGTTCTTCGGAAAAAGGCTTACTCTCGCACACTCTCCCGACGTGTTTCTGACCAGTAAGAAGGAGAGTCAAAAGGGAGCAAAAGTGCCAGGCCAGCCGCTGGGGACAGTGCAGTGAAGAAGGGCCCCAGTCTCAAGGCATCCAACGTTCTCATGCCCCAAAGAAGAAGGAAGCTTCACTCTCAAAGAAGCAGGATAACGCCAGGGTTGGGAGTGGCCTCCAGTCTTTAATGAATCTTGTGAATGTCCCACGGGACAAGCTTCTGACAGTAAAGAACAACTAGGTCCCTGATGATACCCACAGTAGGAGTGGGCACAGAGCATTCCTTCATCAAATTTGTTCTTCAAACTTTCATTGGATACCTGCCATACGCCTGCCTCTAGGGACAGAAATGAAACGTCACTGGCCCTACCCTTGGCAAGCCACATTTGGGTGAGCCAGGCCAACTCCAGACCCATGTGGTCAATGCTATGACAAGAAGCCCTGAGTGTGCTCAGGAGGGGCTTCCTAACCCTGCAGGAGGGGGCCAGGCCTCGGGGAGTCTCTTTGGGAAATAATGCCTGAGTTGAATTTTGAAAGAGGATTAGAAAAAGGACTCCATAAAAAGGGCCTGGAATGGCATTTAAAGACCAAGTACAAGGCTCCTACTTTATCCATCCATTCCACAAAGTTTAGTAAAGGCAAGGTGGGTTGCTAAGAATTCTGAGTTCACAGAACAGATATCCTAGTCCTTGCTGTGCTTAGGTGGCAGAGAAGTGGAGAAGTGAAAGGATTCAACCAAGATAAAGAGTTTGAACACTTCAGTAGGTGGGACTCCTGGGTACAAGTTGGGGTGACGTGATGAGATGGAGTAACCAAGGTAAAGAGCCTGAAAGGTAGGGGCTGAGTGAGGGTTTTCAGAACACAGAGAACTTTATGCTACATGTTTGGCAGCTCAGATTTTATCCTAACTACAGGAATCCACTGAAGGCTACTTTGACTAGGAAAATAAGTGACATGTTCAGATTTGCATTTTAGAAGTCACTCAGTTATAGAAAGGATGGAGTAGAGGCAGCAAGACCATGGACAGGGTGGCCAGTTGCCATGATCCGGACAAGAAACAATGATGGACCCTAGTCACAGGACTACCATGACGAACAGAATAAAGGAGAGCTTGAAGGTTTTGTAAAAAAAAAAAAAAATAGATTCACAGTGGAAGAGTTAGTCTGTAAGTCTGTAAGATCATCTTCTGGCCTCTGGTTTGTTGTGACCGCAATGATGGTATCTATCACCATTTACTACGGAAGGGCATCAGATGAGGAGCAGCTATGTGCATGAGCAAAGATCTGTGTTCGCCAAAACTTTCTGATGAGCTGAGCCTCAGTGTTTTCACTGTCCGTATTGTTACCTCCGCCACCTGGTGTTTTCCCAGGGCAAAGGCTGAAGACTAGGATAGCACCCCGGCAGTGAGGACACTTGGTGAGAACAGAACTCTCCCAGACCCTGGACTTCAAAAAGTTTAGGAAACCATTAGTTGTCCAGTCTTATTAGATCCGGACAGCCTTCTACAGCTTCCAAGCCCACCTCTTCCAAACCACATAGTCTTGATTCCATGTCACAAATATAGTCACTTCGTTCACAAATGGCTTCTCTATCCAGCAGTGGCTCTTACCTCTTAGGATGTACTGAAGAAGTTACAGCAAATCAGAATTTGCTATACTACCAAATAAGAACCTCTATTAATGGATCTGGGAGCCTCTTAAAAAAAAAAAAAGTTCAAATTGAGCCTTAAGATCCAGCAGTTTTGGAACACTGCTCTGAGACATAGTTTTTCTCCAGTTACACAGACCGTCTGCCTTGTAGGATGCACCACCCCTCACAAAATATTAGTTGTCCCTGCCCACCTACTCTCCAGTGAAGGACCTTCAGTTCTATTTACTTCTGGAATCAGCTTAATGTCTCAGATCACATAATGAATGCTCCTCTTTCAGACATGTCCTTCCAGCTCTGTTTCTTTAAAGATGTTCTTCCATCCTGCTTGTAACACAAATATAAGCCCAACTCTGACTACATCACTCATTGATTATTTCCCTGTTGCAAACTTCCTACCTCCTGCCTTCTTCCCTGGGTCTCCCCTGCAATTGAGCATACTGCCGGTAGCCTACTGCTGGGCAAAAGGCAATAAATGGCCTGGTTTGGTAGCAAAACTCTGTGGGTCTTCAGATTTCCCATAAAGGCAGCTTTTATAAACGCTAAATATGATTGGGGTTGAACTGCAGTTTCCAAGATTATTATGGCAAAGAGAGACGAAATTCTATTGGAAAACCACTACATGACTAACATCTTGATTTGGGAAGATTGGTGCCCCCAAACTCAAGTTTCCCTGTGAGAAAGTTTCCTGGGACACATACTCTTCTGTACACAAAGGCAAAGAGACAATAAATGAGGTTTAATTTTTCCCCTTCATTTTTTTAAGCAAAAAACAAATGAGAAATAATAGCTATAGAACAACTCCAGTGATTACAATTTCACACGCAGATACAATCAATTCAAATTTTAACTGATTTTTATTTACTTTATTTCAAAATTGGGAATAGGCTTCTCATAACAATCAAGATTGGAAATTTGAAGGATCAGCTTTATATATGGGAAAACACAATCACTTAATATGATGAACTTTCTAATTTTAAATTAAAGCTCTTGAATCTACAAAGTCTAGCAAAAACCATGCAAGTGATCATAAAGGTGTATTCAGTATCACAGATGCATATGTCTAAATGGGTCTCTGAAACTTTCTCAAAGAGATGTATGCTGTTAAGTCTACTTCTATGTTTCTCTCATAATCGAAACAATCCTAAAGTACTTGAACCTTTAAAAATAAAATCTTGGCCATTAAAATTGTTTGTAGCTTTGTGTATTCTCAGAGCAAATTCTTGTTCATAGGACTAATCCACTTCCCAACCTACCAGGGCTCAATGAAGATCAGAGATTTTTCATTACAACCTTTCATCCACCCTTTCCTGTTTCCTATTAGTTTTAGGCCATCTCTTTCTTCAAGCTTTATTGGCAAACAGCCCACCAGCTGCAGACCAAGTCATCCAGCCTCTGTGACATAAAGGTATGGTGGTTTATGAGTAACTTCCAGCCAATAGGATGCTACTAGGAATGATATCTCAACTCTCAGGTACTGCTCTGGCTTTTTCTTTTGCTCTTTCCCTGTGTAGAAATGACAACAAATGGAGACATCAACTTGGACACAGAGGTAGAATAACATACCTAGATGACTCACTTCCAGATTATTATGTAAGAAAGAAAAAAGCTCTATAGGTCTCTTTGCTACTCAGCACCAAAAAGCAGGGCTATTTCATCAAGTCCAAGGCACTGGGAATCTTTGGATAAATTGTTCTCAATATCAAAGGTTAGTTTGTATTTACATTATGCATCCTAAAGGAGAAGAAGCCAAACATATACTGATCCCCCAGGGAATTGAAAAGACCTCCAGGTAAGAATAAACTGTTCAATAAGTATGACTTTCTGATCCTCTTCCCCATTTACAAGTAAGTTGATAGGGGGTCAGAGCCTTATACTCCAGGATATGTCAATGAAGTAACTTATTGGTGGTCATTAGAGAATTTTTTTTGGTGGGGGGAGTGTTGGGGATCGAAATCAGGGCTTTGTGCTTGCTAGGTCAGCACTCTACCACTTGAGCTAAATCCCCAACCCCTAAAGGTGGGTATTTTTTCTTCCTTGGTGTTGGGGATCAAACTCAGGGCCTTGTGCTTGCCAGGCAAGCACTCTAACCACTGAGCTAAATCCCCAGCCCCCACTAGAGAATATTTTGAAATTACACTAATATAAGAATCCAGGCTCATGTTTTTGGTTCACATTATTTACATGCCTCTGCGTAGGGAACAGGCTACCAATGGTCAAACAAACACAAAGAAAATGTGACTGAAGTGAGAGGCCAAGCAGAAGATAACTTCTAACAAAAATTAACTGAACTGTGGCTGTATTAAAGCCTTACTGCCACGGGCACTAATATTCATAATAATCCTTTTTTTTTTTTTTTTGAGACAAGATCTCACTATGCAGGTCAGCCTGGCCTTGACTTCACTACATGGCCGAGGCTGGCCTCGAACTTGTGACAATCCTCCTGCCTCAGCCTTCCGTGTGCTGGGATTATAGGCATGTGCCGCCACGCTCGGCTTATAATATTCTTCAATGGCTTTATGAGTTGATTGCAGTTCCATTTCATTCAAAATTATTAGCCTACAGAGTTCCATAGGTCATCCATCATTTATTTGCTCTTTGCTTTCACTCATTTCTGAGGAAAATTAGGTGGCAATATTTTCAAATACATGCAAATTGACAGTCCTTGTCTTGATGGATCCTGTAACTTTGTTCAGTGTTCGCTAAACATTTCTAATTGTTCAGTTCTATCAAGGAAAAAAATTGTAATGCTCCCAAACACACATATTTTTAAAATATTAAATAAAAATACTCATATATATTACAAAATATTCAAAATTTAAACCCCTCTTTAAAAAGCTAATACTAGAAAATAAATACACAGATAAGCCCTCATGTTTCTTTTCTCCCTCCTAGGAGATGACCTTGAATGCATCAGACATCTCGTTTTCAAGAACAAGGAGATTTATGTAATTTATATATTGATCTCTCTCCTGGATGTCATTTTTTCAAATATCTTTGCAAGTAAGCTCCACAGAGACTTTCGCAAACAAGTATCCAGTGAGAAATCACCAACCTGGCACGCTGCAGTGAGAGCTCGGGATGCACCCGGAGCGTGGACACACGCCGCTGGCTGTCCACCGAGACTGGCCGGGCAGTCTGAGGCCAGCGTTCTCCCTGCCACGCAGGACGGTCCTCGCTAAGGCCTGACCTCACTGCTCCCCCCACCCCCATGTGGCTGGCAGAGGCCAGAGAGGCTGCCAAAACTGAAACAAGAATCACTTTACTAATCAGACACCATATTTGTACTGGTGTTTTCTTTATTATTACAGACTGTTATGATAGACTTTATAAACTGTGGTTGGTAGAGTTGGATCACTGAGAGGCTTTCAGAGTTCTGTGCTAAGGGGGGAAAAAAGCCAAGAAAACCTAGCCACAAACAAAAAAAGGGGGGGAAAACAGCATTACTTGTCTGACCAAAGATGGGCTGGGTAAACACTACTTTCTGCACACATATAATGTGATATTGTGCTTATGTCTGGTATTTACCACTGGATGGGTTGATCTCTCAATGATGACTACAGCCACACATGTAATTTTGTTTCACGGATTCACTCATTATCTAAGTTAGAATTAAAACTCAGATGCAAACCTATTTATGAATGCCTAATACCTCCTTCCTATTTATACACCCATTCTATTTTCAGCATTGGCGAGAGAAACAAGAAATCTAATTATTTTGGCAAGTGGTACAGAACATCACTGTAACCAATAATCCTCATCAAAGGCTACGCATTTGGCAAATAATTAGTTTGGCTGGGATTCGAAAAGAATCAATCTTTGGGTACAGGAAAACACACAGCAGGTTGCTAGAACAGTATGCACAGTTAATGGATGTCAGGTGATTCTAAAGACAAGGTGTGGAAAACACTCATCTTCCTAAAGATCTGGTCTGGCGGAAATGGTATCTTTTACCTCTAGTACACATTACTATACTATGATACTTGGTGCATTATAGTAATACTCATGGCTGTATGGTAACAGTTCCTTGTACTTTAGAAAGGATCACTTGTATATTTTATTGCCCATGCAAAAAAACTAATAACCTATGGTGCAATAAAAACAAATGTGAAATTAATAAAGTTCTACTCATCCTGTGAGCCATAATAACCTATTAGTATAATTAAGACTATGTGCCTTTTATAAGAGCAGTTGATTATTCCTGCCTGCCCCCAAATCCTTTTCCATCTCATTTTCCAGGTACTAAATCTCTCAATATTAGTGTAACTCAGCCGGCATGAGGCACCATGTTTCAGGGTGCTAAAATAGTCAAAATTTTACCATTATTGCTTATCAGTATCTTTGATACAAATAGGTTGTTTATAGCAGCTAAGCCATCATTCAGAAATCTCAAAGGAAAAGGGACAATGCAGAGGTACGTTCTAATGGGGCAGGAAGTGGGAGAAAAGTTCACTGGCACAACAGAGTGTTGGTGGGCTCCACTGTCCAGGATTTGTTTTCCCTTAAGACATGATCGAAGGATTCAACATTTTAAAGATAGTAAACAGATGGATTTAAATTTCTTTTTTTAAATAATCCAAACTGTGCTTACTTAATGTTGTATTAAATTATATACATGCATATATTCTTACACAAGACACACAGGGAATATGGTCTACTCTAAGCTGTTCATTCTTCTTTGTGAATCTAGCTGCTGTCCTTCACCCAAGTTATATTGCAATAATTATAATAATTTTACATAGTTTTTTTTATATTATCCAATTCCACCTTAAATGTCTCTGCAAAGTTTTCTAGCTTTATTCCTGTAAGTCTTACACATTTCTTGTTAAGTTTCTCTTTAGAACGCCTTTTTACAAATTATGAATGGAATCTCTCATTCATGTTTTCTAATTATTGTTGGAAATCAGGATGTCTAGTGATTACTACTGACTTTTATAAACTGATTTTACTTTGCCTGTACCCTTTCATTTTCTTTCAAATGTTCCTAAGTACACAATCATATCACATGCCAATTATGCCTTTTCTTTTTCTCTAAATATTTTCTCTTATTTCGCTGTCTGATACAATTACATTTGCCAGTACTGTTAGCACAATGTTAAATAATGTGGGGACAAGGGGCATCTTTATTTATGGTCCTGACTTTAAGAGAAATATTCCAATTTTTCAACATTAGTTAACTTTTAGTTTGAGAAATCTGTGGTACTATCAAGAATCCATCTAATTGTATATTTTCTAACAGATTTTAAGCATCAGAAATAAATGAAAAATTTTTCAATCACTTCTCAGGCTCTATGAGATGATAAAACATTTTTGCCCTTTGACCTATTAAGAGTGGACCCTTCTTACCTTCTCATAAGTAAATATTAATGGTATTTGTTCTTCATATTATTTATTTTCAAAATTATCTTGGCTGATCTTACAGACATTTCTTTCATAAGAAACTTTAACTCTTAACATTTTAAGAGTTAAAAAAAATCAGTAAAATTAAAAGTACATTCCTTCATTTTAAAGGGGATACAAAGTGGGCCAATCCAAACAGCAAATCAGGACACAACCGTTTACCTAACCAGACTCAGCTTTGGGCTAACACAGTAATTCCTGTATATACATATAGTTGTGAATAGATAGATTACTCTATATGTGGGAGATAAGTTTACAAATGGGGTAAGAAACACTAATGATACATAAAACAGAGCAGTGAAAATGAATAGATTAGCAGAATTCTTGCTGTTACAGCTCAAAAATTATAATGTAAAAGGATCAATGAATTTAAAACCACATTTTATCCCAAAGCTAAGAATCTATATACTAATTATAATGAAAAGTTGATTTTCATAAGTAATGCCACTTTCCTATATATTAGAATATGTTCTTTATTGATTCGACGATGCACTTATTTTTACAATGTAATGTTTCTGAAATTAAGATGCAACCAGGATCTATTATGATCATGTTTAATTTTTCCTTCCACTTTTTTTCTGTCTCAGCGGTACATGGCATAATGAAATAAGCCAAAACTTGGTGTCTTCGATTTGAAAAATGCAGCAAATCTTAATCTTATGGGTGTAAGACATTTACCTTCAGTGGTTTTACAGAATAATTTCATCTCCCAACCTCGACCTCTGACTGATACACTTTTTTTTTATTAAATTTTTATTTTTATTGGTACATATTCGCAGCCTTTAAAAAATATATTACTCCATGTTGATTTTTAAAGTGAACGGAATTTAGATTTAAGGCCTTTGAGCATTTCACAATCTACTCCGAGATGTCAGGACACAACCCAAGGAGCTGCACACATAGCCGGATGCACGACTGCACATACACATGCATGCAGATGTGCACCTCACATGGGTGTTCTACACTGGAGTCAGTGGGTTCTACCCAGTATTTGGTAAATTCACTAAGTAAAATAATTCCGAGTCTACAAAATCTTCAGGTGGCTTTACTCAGGAAGAGAAAACAGGCAGTTATTACAGTGTTTCTCAAGTGAAGCTGTTGGTGTAAGAGGAATCATTTGGGGGTTTTTTTGCCTCCATCTCTCCTCTCTTATTACCCAGTTCTCCCAGAAAATGAGAAAACGGGACACAGAATTTCCACCTTACAAACATCCCTTCCTGCTGTGCCTGCTCACCTCCTCACCACACAAGACAACGAAAGACCAGTTACAACAGCTTCTCATCAGAAGCCTGGATCACACACACACGGAACAAGGAACGCAAAGCCAAACGTAAAGGAAACAGCTAGCAGAAAGTCCCATAAACCTGGGGAATGGTTTCTCTGTCAAGGAATTCAGACCATCACATTGCTCCATCTACTAATCACAGGCCACCTTTATCCTCTTTCCAAGTGTGAGTTTAAATACTGCCTCTCAACAAGAAAAGAATATTTGCATAAATGTCTCTAGATGCCATGGCCAACCCCTACCAACTTCAAAAGAATTCTGCCAATAGTTTTGAGGCCTTCTCTTTAGCTCTTTTACAAATTATTAAAAGGAAAAGAACAGAGTCAATAGTGCTTATCAAGTGTTAATATTGAATGACTGTAGAGTCAGCGAGGGCCCTTGACTTAGCAACCTCACTGTGGACTTACCTTTTGCACAGCTCCTTGAAAGGCCTGTTTAATTCTCCTACACGAATCAGGTATTAATTTCGTGTCTTCGCTCTCCAGAGTTGTGTCTTGCAAATCTGCATTTTCATGGAGTCTCAAAATTCTATAAATGCAGCGAGTGCTGTCTTCTGATATTCTATTAGGATCCATCTGGGGGTGGGGGACAGACACAAGAGTGGTAATTGGTAATTATTCTCCTATTTAGTAAAGTGTGACTTGAAAACAAAAAAGTTCACTCTTACGATGGATAGCTACTATAATTACCCTGCCATTGATGAAAATGCTGGCTTCTAATTCATTTCGATAAAGAGCTGACTATCATCCATAAGAAAAGGCGTGGCTCTTGGCAGACTTCCAGCAACAGAGATGTGCACGTGTGATTCACAAGGAACTTCCCAGAGCTGCCCGACAACCTGACAGTCCCACACAGGGAGGAGCATCGGGAAAGCACATGTGATCGGTGCAGGCAGAATGGTTTTTGTCCTTCAGACACACACAACGTGCCAGATGGGATTGTGAGGCCTGCTTGGATATTCAAAGCATGAAGCCTACATCGATCAGGCAAAATTAACCTCGTCTTTAATGTCTGCCTGGCCTTCTTCCTTCATCAACAAATATTTAATCAGTGAAAGAAGAGGAAGAGAAATCCATCGCCTAATTTAAAGCAAAACCTTAAGTCAGAAGCGTAATTTTAATTTTAGTTGAAACTCTCATCAGTGTTTCTCAACCCAGAGACTTTGGGAGCATGTGTGGGTGATACTTGATGTCACATCAGGGTAGGGAAGGCTGCGTGCGCTGGGAAATGAGCGCTGGAATGCTTACATGTAAAGGAAGGACTGCGGCATCCCCACTCTCCCCCATGGAGGGATCCGCCCAGCACCTGGGCTAGGCAAGTGTCCGGCACAAGTGTTTCCTCTCCTGCCCTCAGGTGTCTGCCCGCTCTTGCCAGGGCTCTGCAAAGCCTCGGCAGCACTCTCCACCGCAGCACAAACCGCAGCGAGGGGTAGCTTTCAATGCGCTAATAATAATGGTTTAACCCATTTTATTCTTTTTTCAAAAATCAAAAATACTTCATATGCATTAGCTTATTAGTAGATACAAACTAATACAGAAAAAAGAGAGACAGAGAGAGACAGATGAAGGAAGGAAGGCAGGAAGCAAGGCAGGAAGGAAGGAAGAGCAGGCAGGCAGGAAGGAAGAGCAGGCAGGCAGGAAGGAAGGAAGGCAGGTGGAAGGGAGGGAGGGAAGGTGGGAGGCAGGGAAGGGAGGCAGGCAGGCAGGCAAGCAATGTAAATTTACAATAACCAAAGCCCAGTCAGGATCAATACCAAGTCTTTCTTTCCTTGATTTAATTAGATTTTTAAATGTAATAAGAAAGATGTGCAGGTTTATTAACCAACCATTAAAAATAAACTAGGAAGTACCCCACTCATATCTGAAATTCTCAAAACGAAACAACAGCCTTTCAATAAGTGTGCACTCGATACAAATATTATTAATTCAGCCTTACAAATACAATGATGATCTATAATCATAGAGAAATGCCACTATAAAGCAAAAATATTTGCAATCCATGTTTATTTCTCCTATTTTCTTTAGAATAATTATTATGAATCAGAATGTGTGAGTATATAAAAGGGACAGCTTACAACACACTTTAGAAAAATAGGTCACTTACACCAGTAAGTATCCCACGAAACCAAAAACATCTGGATAACTGACATGAAGGGTCACTGACTTCAGGCCTCAGGAAAGCAGACCCATGCAAAGGTGTCAGCCAGCTCACCAGTTAGCTTAGAAACTGGGATTTGCATGGCTAATATATTGCACTAACTTAGCTACTAGTTAGATAATTTAGGTATTAGAAATTAGAAATGGATGTGTATGTAGTGATGCAAATCACCTGAAAGGCCTTTTCAGTTAATTGAACACACCAGGCACTGTGCTAGATGCTGTAAAAAACCATAGTGAACAAATTAGGCCGTCTCTATCTTCATGGAAGTTACAGGTCAACAGAGGAACACAGAACTTCCACAAAAGAACACATTAGGTCAGTACCAGATGAGTTCATTGCACCTAGCCATATCCGAAACACTGAACTGTGAAGAGCTGAGTTTAAATGGATTTTTAAAATGCATTTATCAGATGATGATGTGCCTATGAAATGAAGTCTTTATTGTTTAACTTCCCTGAAACGTAATCATTAGTAGGGTTAAATGAGGAAGGATGCTTAATATTTGTGCTACTTCATTATCTGTGTTTGCAAATAGGAAGCCTGCACACCTTGACATCAGGTTTTCAGTAGTGACGGCTGTGCTGAGTAAAAAGCGGCCAGAGAAGTTGATATGTGCATAGTGGGAGATGGAGGAAAGGAGTTAAAAAGGGCAAAGAGCTTATCTTATCGGTAAACTCTAGACTTTGAATATGGCTATATGGATGTCAAAATCATGCCTGCGTGCGTGCACACACATTTTACAAGCAAGTTTTTGGAAAGTTTTTTTTTCTTTTTTTTCTTTTGTAAACCCTAATGTGAATATTATGTGGTAAATATATAGCACCAGCCACATGCTATTTTCTTTTTGGCAGGGTTAGTAGGGAAAACCCAATCTTCACTAGATCTAGTACATATATTTAAAAAAAAAATCTAGCCCCAGGCAATCTGAAACATTCACTGTTAACTAGTCAAACATGAGTTAAGAAAAAAATTTGAAGTTACTATAATTTTACACTATTCCTGGCATTCTTCTAAATGCATTCAAAACAAGATTAAACTGCTTTTTCTTGAGAATTTGCATAGCTTCTTGTCTCTACCTTTAAACTAAAACAATAAAACTGGCTTCTTTTACATTTTTTTTACTATAAACTGTAAACATATTCCCTAATACCAGAAGATTTTATTTTTACTGAAGTGTATTTAGTCTGCGAGTATTTGATCCATAATTTAAAAAAAAACTCTTATCTGTTATTTGGCAACAAATTATAATTCAAATAAGTTGATATAAGCAAAAATGCTAAATCAGTGGCAGGCCAAATTGAATCTACTCTCTTAGGTAGAATTATGAAAGAAACCTCTTAAATGTATAAAGGTAGGAAGCATTGTAGATTGAACTCCATGCACCCATAACCCAACTTCTACAGTTACCATCTCATGGCCAACCTTGTTTCATCTACAAACAACCCTGTCTCTATTCTATCCCTTTAAAAAATCATCGATTTTTTAAAAAATAAATTCCAAACAACATCGCATTACATTTGTAAATATTTCAGAATCTCTTGTTGAATGATTAGGATTCCTTTATATATCACATGTAGATAACCACACTCAGTAAAATATAATCAGATCTAGTGGAGCATTCATGTGACACAGGACTCCTAATACCACTTCTTTACTGAAGGTGATGACCTTTTTTTTTTTTTTTTTTGGTGCCGGGGATCGAACTCGGGACCTTGTGCTTGCAAGGCAAGCACTCTAACCACTGAGCTAAATCCCCAGCCCCGGGATGACCTTTTAAAAACGCAGTATAGAGTTTGCTTCCAAATAATGACTAAAATATTTTGCGTACATTTTAGAGAAATGCAATCTTCACAGCAGTTAAGAACACTGTACCTAGAAATCTAATTCTCCAGATAAAAAATGTCTAGTTAAGCTTATTAACTCACACGTTTAACCTGGGAAAGGTTTCTGAGTGTCTCATTATTCCTGTGCCCTCCAGACTGCTGACTGATGATAGGTGGCACCAGCAGGACAGCCCTCTCGGCCCACCCGACCACTGGAATGCCTTCCAGAAAGCTGAGCAACTGTAACAGGAGCCCAGCTGGTCACTCTTTCCTATGTGGTCATGCCAATTTCCATGGTTCCTGGCAAGCTAAACTCTCATGGTCCCTAGAACTCGGCCATTCCCCAGTGTTCCTTCTACTCTGAACACTTACTTCACTGCTACTGTTAAGAAAACATCGTAAGAGGTGTCAAAAGCTATAAAGTAGAGAACAACTGCATCTTTGGTCCTGAATGCTGCTGTCTTTTTGGACTAAGAATTGTAACTGCCATTTGTCGTGGGCATCTTCAGGTGCCTGGCACCATGCACAGAATAAGTGATCACTGTGTGTGGAGTGATTCTTACTTAAGTCATGGCCCATTCCATTTAAGATCCATGCACAATGCCCACTCTCAATATATAAGCACTAAATGGGGGTCGTTAACAAAATACTGGGCGGGAAAAAAAATGGATAAACCATTCGTTCTTGGCTGCAACGTACTACTATCAAAGAAGAGCTTAGTCACTTTCATAGAGTTGCGTACTCCATGCTGCAAATAAATCACTCAAAAGTTGTCTTAGAAAAAAGCATTCTCCCAAAAGATAAAGATTATGTTTATTAATGTACAAATAGAAATTTTTCAAAGTAGTGTTCATGGCATTTTTGTTTTACTTGATAATCACACTAGAGTTGTAAAATGCAAACTAGTGCATAGTAAATGCTTAAGAAACACCCTTTGGTTAAAAAGCAAGGGTTCATGACGCTAGCCCGCGTCAAAAACCGTACAATCCAAGCAGTTCCGGTTTTAATGCATCCGGTTTGGGTAGTAATCACCTTTGAATCTGAAACCCAATGAAGTCCAAATCCAGCTTTATTTTCCTATAAAAAAAAAAAACTGCACAGTCAGCCCCCCACTTCCTCTGAGAAAGCGTTCACAGCACCAGACAAGAATATTTGAATGAATCCAACCAACTGCACTGCAATTTCCAAGAAAACACAGAGCACAAACCACCAGAAAGCACAGTATTACACATTCACCCCTCCTCTCTCCTATCGCCCTGCAGTTCGGAGTCTGCGTGCTGCGCCTCTGCATCTCTTCAAAGCCGTTGACTCGGGAAGCGAGGCCGTGCGGTCGCACACACCTCGCTTCCTTCCTCCGCCCACCTCCCCGGCAGGCACGTGGGCCCATCCCTCTTCCTTCACCCTCGAGCCCCGTCTGCAGACCGGGCGTCTCTGGCAGCGCTGTCGTCCTGGCCATCCGGCGAGCCGGGAGTCGCCCTGATGCTCTCAGAGCTGTGGCCCGGGTGCCCGCGAAGCAGCAGTCCCGGGAAGCCCAAAGCCAGAGCGGGCGGCGGGAAGGGGCAGGGTCGGTGCCCACGGGAAGGCGCTCATTTCCTCCCTAAGTGGACTTAAATTGGTTCTTAACTCCCGCTGAGCGATGGAAAGGGAAGAAAGTGTGCTGTTACTTGCAGAAGAGGCGAGCGGCCAATGCGGTTTCGGGGGGGGAAATTCAAACCCTTCGTCCGGCCAGACGAGCCTCAGTGGGCCCAGGGTGCGATGCAGGCAGATGGGCGAGCGCGCCCTGCCGCTCCCCGCTAGGCAGACGCCCCCCGCCCCCGTCACTTCTCCCTCCCGAGTAGGCAGGACGTGGGGAGCCGCGTGCGGCGGCCAGCCTCAGTTTCCCCCGTGCGGAGGACGGGCGGGACGCCGACGGCGCACACCGGGGGAGAGCGCACACTCACCTGCGCTCGGAAGTACAGGAACAGCGCCACGCTGCAGACCACCTGGCCCAGCCCCAGCCCCAGCAGGGCCACGAACATGGGCCGCGAGGCCGCGGGCGGCGGGGCCGGCGCGGCGGGCGGCGGGGCGTGCAGGGGGGCCTCGTGCGGGCCGCCGGGGCCGCCGCCCATCTCCTCCGCGCCGCGCAGGTACTTGGTGTAGTCGCGGCTGGCGCGGCGCATGGCCCTCGCCGCTCCCTCCCTCCTCGTCCGCCCGCAGCCAAGTCCAGAAGCGGCCGCGAGGCAGGCTCGGGGCCAGGCGGGACCTCGACGGGGAGCGCTGGCTCGCGGAGGGCCCGGCGGTGGCTCCTGGGCAGGGCGCTCCGGGCAGCCCCAATTCTTATAAACCGCGGCTGGAGGCTTGGCCTCGGGAGCCAATCAGCCCGGCGGGGCTGACTCTTCCACTCCCACCTCGGGCTCCCCTTCCTGCCTCTCGCCACCCCCTCTTCCTCACTCTCTCGCTGAGGGCCTCCTCTCCGTGCAGGGCCCTCGGAGGAGGAGGCTGCAGGTGAGTCTAGCGATTGGGCCTCAGCCACCCAGCAGGAGATCCGCGAGGTGGGCCGGGAGACACAGGTGAATTCTTCCCAAAGGACTGGCGTTGCGTCGCAGACATCCCTCTGAGCAGTTAGCGTCCCTGGGCCTCAGGCCCCGTGGGATTTAGAAAGTTAAAAGTAGTGATCTCTGAAGACCCTTCCTACCCACCCCTTCCAGTAATTCGGCAGGGAGCATACTCGAGAATCTTAAGGGTTTTGTCTCTACCGTGGTTTCCAATATAGCCCGATGGAGTACTTCGGAAAACTTAGGAAATTCCACGACTCCTATCGCAAGTCCCTGTTTCTGCATCTCCCAAGTGGCTCTGAATGAGGCAAGTTTGAAGGTAGCAGCAGCGAACAGATAGACACCGACAGTGACCTATGAAAAAAAGAAAGAGAAAAAAGAAACAGTGCAGCAAAAGGGGAAAGGGATGCGCAGCCAGAAGCGGAGCTCAGCAACACTCAAGAAAGGGCCGCAGGCAAAGCTAGTGATAGAGTTAATTTGGGTTTAATTGTCAAGAAAACTTCCCAGGGCTTTTTAAATGCCTCTATTCAAGAATCGTGCCCCTTGGTGAGAAAATGAAAATATTAGTATCACTCACAAATTCTTATCTTTGGAGGGAAGGGAAGATTTGCTGGCCGATTTACATACCTACAAGTTTCAACCGAATGGGGCAGGGGAAGGGAATTCAAGGGCAGACAAGATCAAAGTGCAATATATGCTTGTGTGAACAAAACCCATTAGTCTGTTTAATTAAATGTACTTATACAAAAAGAACAACCAAGGAATGCTTCCACCTTTTAAATAATACTTGTTTTACATCCTTTCTGCCTAGTTCTCTAGTAGACACTTGTTTTTTGTTTTTCTTTTTCTTTTTCTTTTTTTTTTTTTTTTGTGGTGCCGGGGATCGAACTCAGGGACTTGTGCTTGCAAGGCAAGCACTCTAATAGTAGACACTTGTACAGTTTAACATTTATCACAAATAATATGTCTCTGAGTTATTAAAACACATCTTAATTGAACACTTAGACCTCACTACATGTTGAAAAAGAGTGACAAAGTTGAAGTTAAATATAAATAAATAAACCCATACAAATGAAATGATTTATTGAAATTCAAAAATTCCTTATATGTGAAAGTTTAATAGGGAAAGAAAAAAGTTTTTCAAATTCCAACAAAGAAGCAATTGACATTAATCTCCATTTAGTTCTTGTCCTATTCCTACCTTGTTAACTTTGGAAAGTAAGTTTGTCTTGTTCTTCTTCTTTCCTTCCTCCTCCTCCTCCTCTTTTTCTCTTCTTTTCTTCTTTTTTCCCCTTATTTAGGAAAGAATTTTATTTTCATCCTTCATATAAATCTTTATTAAAATCAAAGATTTTTGAAATGTGTTATAACTAAACCAAAAATGACTTACCCTTTCATTCCTTAATGTTTTCATATAACAATGTTTTATGTGTGTTTTTCATTTCTTAAAACCATGATCTTCGGGTTACAAGAAGGTCCCTCAGATTTCTGAGTCTCTTACGCGACTTGACCTATGATCTTTGTATCTAGGACACTATATTACATCCCTAAGAGTTCTTTATAGGACTTTCATACTGCTTGGCAATTATTTCCTACTAGTGCTCAAAAGATGTCATGCAATTATGCTCTGGTTCCCACAAGCTCAATTAGAAACTCCATTGTTATCTATTGGCTGATCCTTCCAAGGTACGGTATCTTTCTTGGCTATTTATGTATTCATTTATCAGCATTTCATTCCCCCACTAATATGTCAACCCATATATTCAAGGATCTTTTCTGTATCATTCCCTTCTGTAATATTCATTTTCTAGAGTATCGCTTGGTACAGCAGGTACACAGTAGCTACTTGTTGAACAAAAAAAGTGAAGGCATGTTCAAAACCTGCCCCACACTACTCCTCCCCTAGATTAGTCACACTGCCACATCCATCCCACTCTCTCCAGTTGTGCTGTCCCCAAACAGTTCTGTGGACACTGATCAGTCCTTAAAAGAGGCAAAACTATGTATCATGAATGGCTTCTAAATGTCGTTGGTATAAAGTCTAAACACTTGAAGTTAAAAATGCAAATGGTCCTTCACGAGCTGGCCCAAGACTCCTTTCAACATCAGCTTCTGTTGAAAGGAGCTTCCAGCTCAAGAGTCATTTCTTCAGGAGTGGCTCCTCCTCCACTACCCAACCCACAGCGACTCCCTCTGTTTCTTGGCTTCTGTACCACCCTTAGCTTCTCTTATCATGAGGCTCATGCTCTCATTATTCACTCTATAGCTAGTGAGAAGCTGCTATACACAGCACTGCACTAGATCCTAGGAACATGACAGAACACAGGGCTTACGTCCTGGTGAGAAAACAACATTGAACAAATATTTATACAAAAAAAATCTTTTTGAGACAGGGTCTCTCTGTGTAGCTCAGGCTGGCCTTGAACTCAGTATGTAGCCCAAGTTAACCTCAAACTCGCGTGTATCTTCCTGCCTCAGCCTCCAGAGTGCTGAGGTTACAGGCCCACATCTGGCTTATGCAAATAGTTACCAAAACCCTGAAGAGTACTTCAAAGATACTGCAATACAGTTACAACTTTATAATGATCATCAGGCCTAAAGATATTCTGGAGAGTCAGAGAAGGCTCTTAAACAAAGATAATAATTAAACTAATGCTAGAATAACAAATGCCCAAGGAGAAAGGGACCATGGGCCTAATTTAAGCAGAGAGTGGGTGTACTGTTATAACTACTTGTTTACTATGTCTTCCTAGTGGCATATGTCTGTCATATTTACCAGGAATTCACTAATATGCCATATTAATATGCCATACTAATACACCAGCCAATAATTACTTTATCAAGGTAACAAAATACCTAAGTCAAAGCGATAGTAAAATGATAGGTATTAAGAGATTCCAGAACTAAGAACATAATTGAAGATGCAAAGTATATGTCAATACTCAACTATAAACAGCACAAATATTAGATCAACACTTCTCAAACTGTATTTCCTAGTACTCAGGTGTATAAGTCCGGATTCTTATGGATTCAAAAGACAGTTTATTGGTACATGTGGTTGAAAGATGTAGGATTAGTTCAACTTTGAGACATGGCCAGACCCAGGCCTGAATTCAATGGCTTTTCCTTGAGCCAGAGGATTAAGCTAACCCAACAGCTACTGGACAGAGGGGAGAAGTAATTCTCAAAGGAAAATCAAGCATAGAATGAGAAAGGTGGGGAACTGAGGTGACATTGCCAAGGAGTCAAAACTAATAGTTGTCTACTATCAGTAGTTCTACTAGGCCAGCAATTTTCACTCTTTGGTCTGAGCATCCCTTTAGATTCTTAAAAGTTATCAAGGACCCCAAAGAGCTTTTGTTTATGTCAGCTATAGGCATAATGGAAATATTAGGCATCTACACAAAATGTTACCATATTGATATAACAAGATATAATTTTATTTTTAAAAACCCAGACTTTAAAAAAAAATAAGAAGAACGGCACTGTTGTACCTTTTCTCAAATCTTTGCCATTGGCTTAATAGACTCTCATAGCCACATCTGTACTTACTCTATTATAATGTTTCACATCATGCAGTCTCTAGAGAATGCTACTGTGCATTCTTGAGAGAATGAGAAAGAAAAGGAAAATAATGCCTTATTTATCCTTATAAAGTACTTTGTACTTTGCAGAAACTCTTGAAAGGATCTCAGAGCCTTCGGGATTCCCTATCATTTTGGAAAATGTCGGGAATACGATCTTGCCCCCTGAAGAGTCTGTGCACACTGATGGGGCTTTTTGCTGGTACTCATGTTCATCAAAGAAAAGGGGCAGTCAGAGCTCAGATCAGCGTTGAAAATGTTGTGTTAAAATTACTATTTTTCATGTGTAATGCAGATCTATATACAAAAAGGAATCATAAATTTCTAGAAAAGGGATATGGTTTTTGGAACTTTCCAAACATCTTTTAATCTCTTTTTCCCCGAAACATATCAAAGGTTTATAGGACAAGATTTGGTTTTTTAAAAAACTAAATGACAGACACATGTAGGACATGAATGGACAATAAAATACATGTGGCCGGAATATCAGTAAAATAATCAATGGTCTGGGACCTGCAGGATGAAGGGGCAGGGAAAAGAGAGACAAGGGACAGAGCCACGGAGAATGTTGATAACTATGAAAACTTGGAGAAAAGCATTCAAATTCCTTTTGAAGCATCGTGTTGGCCATCCCAGACGCTTCCATGTACCTGGAGTTTGCAGTCTGTTCTAGCAGTACACGGAGCCCCCAAATGTGCACAACAAGGCTGTAATTCAGTGTGTCGCTGCCAGGCAGCTCAAACCACTGATAGCACAAAGAGATCTAATTGGTCTTTTCATCAGTGCTTTTACTAATAAAATTAATAAAAAGCTGCCCAATGGGACGGTCACAGATGTACCACTGGTGTTTCAGGCAGGCGGGAACATGTTAAGCAACATTGGCCCATCAGATTACTCTAAATCTCCATGACGCAGCGTAGGTCATTCCCTAGTCACACCTCTTTTACCACTCATTTGTCCTCTCTAGCCTCACAATTTTTGACCCACCAACACAGAACTACTTGTACGGTCCAGTTTCTTACTTCTATACCTTTGGCCATTCAGTGTCTTGTGCTAAGATTGTTGTTCTTCCCTGACTTTTCCACTCGGTTACTGGCTATCTTCATACATTCAGTTAAGGTCTTTTGTCATTAAGAAACATTTTTTGCTACCCTTTTCTAGGTTGGATTCTACTTCTCTATGATTATTACATTATGTGCATATTTTTATCATAACTCTGATGCTTCATTTTATCCTCTTTAATTTACTTCTCTATTTAATCTACCAGACTGTAAGCTCTTTGAGGACAGTACTATGGTTTAGACATGGAATGTCCCCCAAAGGCCTGTGTATTGAAAGCTTGGGTCCCAGCCTGTGGCATTAATTGGAAGGCTGTAGAAACGTTAAGGAGTGGGGCCTAGTGGGAGAAAGGTCATTGGGGTGGGCATTTAAAGAGAATATTGAGACTCTCTGCTCTCTCTCTCCCCCATCTCTCTCTGTTTCTCTCTCTCTCTGTCTCTGCCTTTGTCTCTCCTGTCTCTCTCTCCCTCCCTCTCCTTTCCCCTCTCTCTTTCTGTTTTACACTTTCTAACCATAAGATAAGAGCTTTGTTCTATCATGTGCTCCTTCCATGATATTCTGCCTCACCACAAACCCAAAGGCAACCAAGCCATCTAACCATTGTCTGGCAGCTCCAAATCCATGAGCTAAAAAGAACCTTTCCTCTTTTAAATTTATTTATCTTGGATATCTTGTCACAGGGACAGAAATCTGACCAACACAGTTACTGTTTTCCTACTGTGTAAACAGTGTTAAATGAGTATTAGTAAAATGAATGAACAAATAAAAAACAAAATACACAAAAATTCCTGTAGCCAACCTGGACTGGGAAAAGACAAAGTGTTAGAGTGTCAAAGAGGCCCCAAAGAACATTGCTCTGAATATACTGATACCCTAATTCATGGAGCAAAACATATAGCAAATTTAAGAGTATAATATGCCTGGAGAAATAAGTGCATATATTTTCAATGCTATTTTTGTAGAATTTTAACAACAAACTATAAAATTTAAGAAAATGTGAATTCTAGTGACCTTCCTATTTTATGTAATTACTTTGTAGTATTAATGTAGTATTTCATAAAATGTAACATCTTATGAAAATAACTCTTGAAAAATAAAAGTGTTAATGAAAGGGTTACATTGTTTATGCTTTACAAACTCTTTTAATGGAGAATAGTTCTGTTCTTTCATCTGCCTCTGTACTCAATCATCATATATTTTCTTGAAGTATATAAAAATTTAGCCTCACATTTTATATAGTTAGAAAAGGAAAGGATATTTATTATCTCTCCAGGTAACTGGGGTTCTTCTTTACTACTATACCCAAACTCAACTGTGCCATTTGTTAACTGTTAGCTGCACTGTAAAATCTAAAACCATCAGTGGTGTTTCCTAATCTGTTCTAATAACACCCACTGTTCTAGCTTCCCCCTTTGAATGGATCTCTTACCCAGGGACGATTTTGAATATCCAGCATTGGGCATTCAGAAGAAATTGTTGCAATCAAGAGATGGAAGAGGGGGAAGGGTGGGAAGGGAAAAGGGGTGATAAAAGGGATTAAGATGTGTTATGTACATGTAGCAACTCAACACAAGCAATGTAAGTAAAAGTTATATGCTACAAAGGTATACTAATAAAAAATTAAAAATAAAATAACTTCATGCAAAAAATACTGGTTCAGTGAGTTCTACAGATTTTCCAAATGTTATATTACACTGTATTTACACAATATTAAAAAGTTTGTCTTCATTTATATCACCATTAATTTCATCAGGAAATCTTTAGTATTGGAAAGCTAAGTTCACAGTGACAGAAGTTCCCCAAAGTTCTTATTTTTCCTTGAAGTTTGAATTGTATCGTTGGCAACAGATACTGCCAGCTGTTTCTCTTAAATGGATGAGTTCACTCCGTTCATTTTCCAGACAGTGTCCTCCAACCATCCAACTGTGAAAAACACAGTTTATCTGTATCTTGTTCAGCTTGCAGATTAATCACAAAGGCTTCCTCTTGACAACCACATTTAGTTACCGAGAAGCGTCTGAATGCATTTTACTATATGGCCCCACAGAATATTTTGTAAAAATGTCTATTCAAATGTCTTAAGTGAAATTGGATTTTCTTGACTGTGTCAGCGACGAACACAGTGGCTCTAGCATTTCACCATCAGTGCAAATATCTACCTAGTTTTTTTGAAAAAGCAAACAGTGATCTTACTATTACTATAAAGATAACTTTGATCTTGGAGATGTGATGAATGGCTCTGCAGAACCCTGAGGATGTCATGACCACACTTGGAAAACCGTTGATCTATTGGATAGAGATGCCTTTGGGCAAAGCTGTGCAGTGTTGAATATTCGATCAAAAAGAAAGGGTCTTAGAACCATTAAAATATGGAGCTCTGAAGCAAGGAATAAACTCCTGTCATTCAGAGAAAGTAAGTAAGCAATGAAGATAAGAGGAGTGTTAAAGTCAAGAAACACTGAGCACCAGACCACTGCTGGGGATCTTTCTCTATGGCAAACTCTATGTTCCTTAGCAACTAGTTGTGTCCGTCATTCCCCTCGGCCTCCAGGGATGCTTCTCACCCAGCTAGCTAGTGCTGTAACAAGGGGCCTGGCTTTCTTCATACCTCCTATGCTGCTTTCAGATCTGAACTGAAGGATTCACCAGAGCCATTGAACCATCACACGGATAGATATTAGTATTCACAGATTGGGGTTTCAATCTGAACCAGCCAAGTTACATCTTTTATAACTTTTGTACTTCCTAATAAACTTTCGTTTAAAGAAAAGTTTATGTTACCAATATGAACAAGCACTCAAACAAGAATGCCATTTCCAGGGCTGGGGATTTAGCTCAGTGATTAGAGTGCTTGCCTTGTAAGCACAAGGGCCTGAGTTCGATCCCCAGTACCAGAAAAAAAAAAAAAAAAGAATGCCATTTCCAGCAATGCCAAAAATAAATGCAACTTTTAAATAGAAAACCATTGTTGGATTTGAAATTTTTATTAGACGGGCAATCTAAATATATCACTGTGGGGTCTGAGTCGAGGTTGGATTTGGGATATGTCTGGCTGGGAGCAGGTAAATGTGCTAGAAGGAGGCGTAAGCGTCTGGCTCAGGGATGGCGATTGTTAGTTGGGATGGAGAGGAGAGACTCTGATAGTGGAGGTCTGTTGCACAAGGAAAGACAGTCTTAGCACACTGACTTGCACCGGTCTGTTTAGGTTCAAAGTACAGCTCTACTACTTCCTATTTATCCAACTGGGCACAATTTGTTTTAATCCTCTGATCTCTCTTTTATAAAACAAGGAAGGAGTTAGGATTACTCACATCAGAGCAGTATAGTAAGAACTACATAGACCGATCTGATAAAGTGATTAGAGTAGTACCTGGAGAGAGAGTACTATATTAGTGATTATTATTTTTAAAATAGGCACAACTGCATGAGTCGACAGGAAAGGTAGCAGGTGGGAAGTTTAACATTCAAGCCTTTGGCTTGAGTGACTGGCAAGATGGTCACACCATGGCTCAAGATAAAGAACACAGAAAATTTAGGTGATGCCACACCGTGGAAAATAAAGTCATTAATGAAAAATCATACATTTCAATAGTGTTCTGTATAACCCATTTATCTTAACACCTCCATATGTTTCCTCAATTTTTTAAGTTTTGATCATCTACCTTTATATTGTGTTATTTTAATATATTGCATATATACATATATATACTATTTTTGTAACAAACTGTAAACAAATATGTAAACACAAATATATGTGGAGGGAGAGAGAGAGAGAAAGATTAGATCATGAGACCCTGGGTTTCTCAAGCAGTAAAGCAGAGAGTACATTTAACCTTCCTCTACTTCTTGCTCTATTCACAACCAAAATGGATGGACAAGGCCCACCTGCCCTGGGGAGGATCTCTACTTTCCTCTGTTCCCTAGTTCAAAAGCTCATCCAGAACACTCATAAATGTGCCCAGAAAAAGTATTTAGCCAGATATCTGGGTATCCTGTGGCCCAGTCATGTTTACATATAAAATTAACCATCCTATTATCTACAGGGAAGAACAAAGTACATATTTTATGCTCTTAATTTGGTGATATAAAAAGTCTACCTCACTGATTCTCCTACCAGACAATTTAAACAAAATAGTCCATGACTATTTGGTCATCGACTTGATAATCTTCCCTTTTGTGTTTCTACCAATTTAGTTGATGTCATGAGCACCCTTTTTCCTTCAGAGGTTAAGTATTTTGGCTGGACTGCAAGGATTTTCCTGTCAATTACATTTACTAGAAATTCCAGAAGCAATTTCCCTTTCTTGCCACTTCATTTTTCTCTAATATGTATATGAAACTCTTGGATTTTTACCCTTATTTTCATCAAAATGACAGTATCCACGCTCCACCCCCTCTGAGTATGAGAATTCACATTAGTCATCAGTATTTCCGTTATACACTTGCCCTTGTGATTCATGTCTCTGTGGAAAAGGTTTCTGTTAGATGCCTTCAATAAGGATCCTGTATCTTCATATTTAACATATTCAACATGGAATTTTAGTCAATCTCTAACTTTTGGTTAACTATAACATTATGTGAGAGCAATGCCCAGGCTTACAATTCTGTGACAACTAAAACCTGCTGGAATCTCCCAATAAGAGAGGCTATGCAATACGTTTGTTGCTCCACAAACAATAATGTGATCACACTATCAAAATTATTCAATAATAACTTATGTGTACCTTATTACTTATATATTTTGTTGATATGGGAATAGCAATTTTTGGCTGAAGAAGAAAAAGGAAAAATGGTGATTGCTCAATCTCTAATAAATAGACAAAGATATATTATGATACAAAACTTTTCTATACAAAATAGTGTCTAAGTAAGTGCTATTGTAATTATATGGGTGCCACAATTCAAGAACCTTGCTCTTCTGTTCGTTCTCTATTTGTGCACTTGCTTCTCCCCAGCAGATGCATTCTCGGCCCTCTCCTCTCTTCTCTGCGCCCAGGAAATACCTGGAGACTTCTGTATCGCTTGAGGTCCTCCTGTTCTATTGCTGACTGAGTTCAGTCAGTGGAAGGCACTGGCAGTGGCCTAGAAGCTCCGGAGAGAAGAAAAATCTCCAGGTCTTGACTCTTTCCTCATCCAAAACTCCAGGCTCATCGAGATTCTAGTCATGGCTGTATTTCTTCTTGGCCACAGCTCCCATCCGGCCCTTCCTCCTCCACAGCTCTATCTCTTTCTAGGCTTTGGTAACACCTTTCTCTCTTCTTATCCCTTTTGGCCAAGGGGTTTGCATTAGCTTCTTATTGCTGATCTAATAGATTATCACAAATTTAGTAGGTTAAAATAGTACAAATAGATTATTTTAAGGTTCTGGAAGTTAGGCATTTTAAAGTGTGTCTGCAAGACTGCTGTTTTGGGAGGTGTTTTTGTTGTTGGCACTGTTGTTTTGGTATCACTAGGGAGGAATTTGTTTCCTTCCCTTTTCTACCTTCTAGAAGCCACCTGCATTCCTTGGCTCCCAGGCCCCTTCCTTTATCTTCGAGCTCAGCACTCCAATCTCTTATCTCTCTTTGTGTCCTTACAGCTATTCTCTGACCTCACTCTACTATCTCCCTCTTATAAGGAGAACTGTGCTAACACTCAACCCACCCAGACAATCCAGGATCATTCCTTCATTTCAGTATCCTCGACTTTATCATATATATAAAGCAACTTCTGCCATAAAAGGTAACACATTTACAGGTTCCAGGGTTCAAAGATGAGACATCTTTAGGAAGGCATTAATCAGCCTCCTACAGTTTGAGAAAAACATCCTACTTCTGCTAGTCTCTGGGTTCTTCACCATGCTTTATTAATTTACTTAACCCTGACCACAACTCTTTAAGTGACTGCATTTAAATTCTTTGTGTTTGTCATTCATTTTCTGCTAAGACCCTATGTAACAGGCAGTTAGCCTCTGCATCCGTGGTTTTTGCATCCATACATTCAACCAACCAGGGCTGAAAAAATATCAGGAAAAAAATTCCAGAAAGTTCTCAGAAGCAATACTTAAATTTGCCACTCATCATGTACTATGCTGTATCTATGCAAACAAACTGATATCTTGGCATTGTAACAGGTATTATAAGTAATCTAGAGATAATCTAAAGTATATGGGAGAATACACACAGGATTCGATTTGTGCAAATACCATACCATTTTATATAAGAGATTTGAACCTCCGTGGATACTGAGGTATGATTGTACTTACTAAATACGAAAGGAATTAATATATAAGCATGGAAATTATAAAATATATATGCATCTTTTCATGCTAATGATAACTTTTTAAATGTATTGTTGTGATAAGTAGTAAGCACATGAAAATATTTTACCCTGGAGATGGGATCAGCCAAGCAACCCTATGAAGCTGGAGTGCTTTGTCTTTCGTATATTGACCTCTTCCTTTCTCCTCCTGCTTCTTTAGATTTGAGGTCCAAGCTGGTTTTGTTTACTGAAGACCTAATGAAACTTCTAACCTAAATCTAGCCTCTTTATGACTGTAAACCAGTACACCCACTACCCTTTCTACACACAGTTGCCTCTTCATATTCCCTTCAGCTAACAAATGAACTAAAAAACTAACAAACTAACACAGACTTGTGATGCTGGACAACTGAACAAAAGTTTTATGTTGGCAGTCTCTGGAAATATGCTGCCTTATTCTTGAGCACATTTCTAATACAAAAAAAATTACTAGCCATCAGAGAAAACTGGATGGTGAAATGGAGGAGGAAAAAATATCTTGGTCATATTTGACAGAAGTGCACCTGCCCACAGATGGATAGCTCTCTCTTCCATATACAATGCTGGGGGAAACTTAGAGTAATTTTTACATCTAGCCTTCTAGAAAGGAGTTCTGATAGGTTTTTAATTAATTAGAATTATCTCAAACCTTTTCACAAAACATTATCTAAAATATTTTATCTTTGAAATATACTTATGGGAAATACAGAAATTAATTCAACTGTAATAGTTTCTGAACACATAATCAAGTGATAGTAAAAGGTCTCATTTTGGTCTCCTAAATGATTCTGACTCACACCTCCTTTAGTTGTGCTCAGAAAATAATTTTTAAATTATTTTTTCTTTCCTCTTCTTTGAAATTCTTATTTTCATCGTATTAGATCTCTCATAAGCCTTATTGTTTAACTTGCAATTTTCATTATTTTTAGTTATGCTTTTCAACATAAGTGTGTCTCTTCACTTGATCTTCTTAGTCTTTAATTTTTCAGCAGTTTCTATTCCATTGTTCCAGTCATCTGTTAGATTTTAAAGTTCAGAATTACATTTTATTTGTACATTTATTTTTTTTTCCTCTCTAACTGCTCTTTTGCAATATGTCCTTATATCTCTTTAAGAATTATCCTTACAATTATTTCTAACTTCACCTCTGCTTCTTGACTGGACCTCCTCTATAAACAAGCTACTCTGTTTGTCAGTCATGGGTTCTTCTTTAAGGCTCCTGAGACCTTGTAAAGGACATTACACCTTTCTTTTTCCAGTGTCCACTGATGTCAGCATCTCTTGAATCTGTGTGTCTGGTGACTGGAAGTGCCTTGGAAAATGAGGGGCATTTAGGAAGTGAAGGGTAAGGAGGGTGTATCCTCACCAAAAGGAAAGCTTAAAAAGGGCCCATGAGATTCTCTCAGGGCTGGGAAGGCCCTATAGATTCAATTTGTCTCTGGGGGTTCATGGGTTCATCCAGTAGTGCCTCTCAGCAAGCTACAGGACTGATTCTCTTTTCAGACTTCCCATAGTCTATAAATGCTTAGGGCCACTTATTGCTGCAAATAAATTTATCCAGGAATTGGCCTGCACGATGCTATTCTTGTACTGTCTCTTTTGGTCCCAAAGCCTTGGGCAACATACACCAATGTTACTGTTAGAGATGGGAGTGGGAGGGAGTCAAAGGAATTTATCCTGCCAACTTCTCAGCAGCCTTTGTCCACCCCCCCACTCTACCTCTAAATCAGCCTTTCATCTTTTCCTGTCCACAGTATTAAAATGACTTCCTTATCATCCCCTTTGCCACCCACTTAAACTCCAGATTGATCTATTTGTCACACACAACCAACTGTAAAACTTCCTCACTTGAAGCAATTTGCTAACTTGCCAATACTTAAAGTCCAAGCTCTTTACAAACTCTTCAGTTTTCCTATCTGTATCTTTACCTTCATTTTCCATCACTGTATATTTTGCATTTTTAAAGTTCTAGTTTTCAAATATAAAAGATAACTTGTAACTTCTTTAAATGGTATGCTATTTATGCCAAATCTCTATGTCTTCATTCATGTGATAATTTATGGATTCAACAAACATTTAGTGAGCACCAATGATGAGTCTGGTACTATGCAACCCACAGGAGGTATAATGCTAAACCAGATAAATAGTTTTTGCCCCCACCAAGTTTGCACTCTAAGCTAAATATCACAGTTACACGGACAAACAGAGCCTGACAGACACAAAGATAAAGGATGAGTATTACTTCCTCTGTGTACAAATCAAAAAAGAAAAATAACGAACAATAGAAAGTATACTTTTCAACAGTCTTCAATGAGCTGATGATGTAAAAAAAAAATCTAAGGGGAATAAATTCCATACGAAAAAGTCTTTCGTAGGTGAGAAGTGATCGACAGCCACTTTCCTGCCTGGGAGCATCCACCAAGCGCAAATACAGGCAGATGTTCTGCTGGACTTGGGGTCAGTAGAGAGACATTGCTGAACAAGATATGGCAAACTGGAATCTAGAGGAACTATGAATGCCCAAATAGTCTTTTCCAGTTACAGTTTTCTTCCCCACAGGACTGTGCTGAGTACCAGGCTGCTAAAAGACTAAGGAGATGGATAGGGAAGGCAAAGATATGCCAGTGTACGTAAGAGTATTTTGCTGGAGAGAGAGATCTGAAAAAGCACAAAACAGGTGTATACTTTAAGATATTTAAAACGAGACTTGCATTGAAACTACTTAAAACTACAATCCACCTCAATTCCTTATTGGATTGAAATCCTCATCTTCCTAGCTATAGAAGAAAGATCTATATTAGTTCTTTTGTACAGTGTCTGGTACCCAGTTTTAAAAATCATATAACGTGATAAGCTGAAATGAGTGATTCACAATGAAGAAGGGAACTAACATCTAATAGAAACAGATCAAACATTGGCTATAGTAGGCAATGATCTTAAATATTAGACATACAGTAAAGAAAACAGAGCACAAGGGACATGATGTGGCTGTATTACTTGAACACAAGCACCGTGATATCCAAGATTCAATCTGGTAATCTAGACAGCAACTTAGTGACTAATGGGTAGGTAACATCCACAGCCGTGATATGCTGAACAAAGATAGAACCCACATCCCAGCTCTCTTAAAATTTCATCCTGCTACTCAGAACAGTACACAATTAAAAATTTATGACTCATTTATTTATGAAATTCTCTTTGTTATATTTTTGGACCATGGTTTACTGCAGTTAACTGAAACCATGGAAAGCAAAACCGTAAGTAAGAGAACCAGTGTATCTGAGATTAAAAATCCACTGTGTAAGTGCAAGAGCAGATTGGATATTGCAAATGAGGGTCGGTGAACTCAAAGGAAACCTCAAAACTGAGGCATTAGAAAAGAATAAAAGAGGAAGGTATACAGCAGCGGTCGTGAACCTACGGCACCCATGCCACGGCAGGCACGCAGAGAACTCTCTGTCAGCATGCGAGCCAAGGGTCAGCAGCTGAGCATCAGATAACAGTTGTTTTTTCTAAACTAAAACCTCAGTATCCAGGTTTAATTGCAGTGTTAGCACTTTGTGATAAGTAAGTGGGTTTGGGGTTGCAGTTTGGGCACTTTGTCTCTAAAAGATTTGCCATCACTGGTAGAGAACATTCAAATGGTCTAACATACATGTAATTGGAGTTCCGGAAGGAAAGGAAAAAATAGAGAAGAAACAACATCTGGGGAGATTACAATGCAAATTTTCAAAACTGATTAAAGACTTCAACTCTTGGATTCAAAGGTCAGAAAATCCCAAAGAGGGATTCAATATGTGGGGAACACCATCAGAAAACTGTGTACTACTAAATAACCCATATTTTTCTTTCCTCTTTAGTTGGCACTCTCAAGCTAGTCTCATAATTTCTTTGGTCACTTTTAGTCTTGGCAGGACACCCAATTCAATAATTAAAAGAAGAAATGCAACTTCATAATAAAAACATCATTTCTATTTAAAGTTAAATGTTCTTCCCCTCCATAGCTCTGAACTATTGATGCAGAAGATGCATGTGTTGAGGGGTGCTGTGGCAGGACTGCATAAGAAGTAATAAAAGATAGGAGGGGTCTTATTTGATCGGTAAAGCTACAGTCTGAGTTGATGCCTTCTAGATTTGGTGAAATGTTCAGAGCTGATTCTTTCAAGAGCCACTTTCATGTTTCCTTGAAGTGTTTTTCCCTAGAAACATCTGACTGAAGTTCTCTGATAGCTTACAATTTCTCTCCTACCCCTCAATTTCAGCACTAATAGTATATTACAGTCTCTTTTTTTCTGGCCACAGCCTGCCTCTAAAGGAGAGTAGCCTGCCTCCCAGGACGCCTTCTTGGATGGCTCCCTCTGAAGTTTGTCCTCAGACTGTCTCCTTCCTGCTTGTCCATGTCATGTCTCTGCTACATGCTTCAGCCCTGTTGTCAATAAAAACATCGTTTGTTTTCACTGTGTGCAGCTTCATCTTAGCTTTCCCACTAGACTGGCAGCTTCAGCCACAACAGTTTACGTTTGGACTTCTAAGTCATGGGACAGATCTAGTCTCTTTTTCACCTCAAACTTCACAGTAAATTTCAACCTCTCTAATAGCTTATTTTGAAATTCCTCTCAAGTATTTCCTATTACAGATTCAATCCTGTACATACCTTAAACTGGCTTCCAGGTGCCCTCTCCACATGAAACTTTCCTTAAAATATGGATGTTTTTGCTACCTACTATTTCATTTCTCCTTTAATATGCTGTTACACAAGTGAACAGCCACTTACCATATTGTGTAATTAATAAAATGCATCTTGGGAGTATGTAAGAGACGTTCTTAACCTAGTCTAAAAATATAGAAAGGACTTCTTGGAGGAAGCCATATTTAAAATGAAGTTTGTGGGATAAGTAACAGTTTTTCAAGCACAGCAGGAAAAGAAAGGCCAGAAGCAAAACAGGATGTATTCAAGGAGCTGAAAGAAACTTAGTATAGCTCAGTCAGAGTGCGAGGAAAGAATGGGAGAAGATGAGACCGGATAATAAGCAGGAATAGAGTTATAAAGCCTTTTTCTCTCATAAAAGATATTTCTATTTTATTCTGAGAAGAATGAAGAGTCATCAAAAGATCCTCTTTCCCACCTGAAAATGGCAGGTTCTGGTTTGCAATTTAGAATGTGTCTTGGCTGCAGCGTGCCGAATGGGACTGTAGAGGACAGTGGCAAGAGAGGGCAGAGCAAGCTTCGAGCAGGTCTGTTACTAGGCCACTGCCAAACTCAGGTAAGGAACAATGACGGTGGGCAGAAGTGGTGCTGAGCTCTGGTGTATCTCAGAGCCACTTAGGCCTGGAGTGGATCGGGTTTGTTGAATGACCAGTCATGGGAAAATGAGAGAGCAGAAGGAGTCAGAGGTGCCACACAGGTTGGCACTATTCCCTGAAATAAGCACCTGAGAGAAAGAGCCGGCTGGACGGGCTCCATCTCACACTTGTGAGTCTTGAGAAGCCTGCAAGGGCTTTCCTGCTTCTGTCTGTTGGGTTGACTCCTACTCAGACTTCAGGCTCAGTCCAAATCATATCTTCTTCCACTTTTCCCAAATCCTCAGATTTTTCCAAGGGCCTCTTTTTGGTGGGTGAGTGAGTGCTGGGGATCGAACTCAGGGCCTTGAGCTTGCTAGGCAAGCGCTCTGACACTGAGCTAAATCCCCAGCCCCAGGCCTTTCTTTTTCTTTCCCACCCTCACTTTTACTCTATCACTTTCTTTATTACAGTGACTTTAATTACTTATACAAATGTCTCCTCCAATAGAGAGTAAGAACATTAGGAATACTGAATGTACTATTCCCAATGTACTGTACTATTCTCTACATGTACCTTCATGGTCTATCAAAATTCCTGGCACATAATAAGCACTTTCCCTGCAACTTAAAATGCTGAAGCAACAATACAGATGTAAAAATATTTATGATGAGATATTTCTGACCCAGCACATTCCAGAAGTAACCATTGTAGAAGCCATCGTCTTGTGTTCTGCCCTCACATACAGACAAGGCACTATAAGCCTTCCAGGAAAGGTTGAAGATTAAAAACTGAGATATTCAAATAAGTCTTTGTTCAAAAACATGTATCAAAGGTCTGAACAAATGTCGTATCAGTGCTGTCTGACAATAGATTTCATGTTCTTGCTGCAATTACAAGCTGTCTCTTAAAAAATAATACACAGATAAGAACCTAATAATCCAAATTTAAATCAGTGACACGCACACTGGGTACTATAGTAACTTTATATAGTTGTGACTTACTGCTGTATGTAGGTGGTTGTTTACATTGCTCACTGTCATAAGCAAAAGGTACAATTTATTGTGGTCTGTAAGCTTGTGTAATGGCCTGCAAGTTTGTGTAATTTTGGATAAATTTTAATAAAAATATATATAAAAAAATACACAGGTTTTACCAAAGGTCTCCATGCAAAATAGAGAACAGAAAAAAAAATGATTGTTTTACCCATGAATATATTCATGCTCTGCTCTAGAGTGAAGATTTTAGAAGTCTGACCTAACACAAAGTGGTTAAAAGCAAGGACTATGAGGCTACATGTTCTGTGATTAAATCCAAGCTATGTCAGTTATTGGCTGAGTGATCTCTATTTCTCTTAGTTCCATCATTTGAAAAATAAAGAAAATACACAATAAGTCAGTTCCAGAGTCATACAGCTGATGTCCCTCAGTAGTGAGATGGTCTGATTCAGGACCATGAGCTGAAGAGTCTGGTATCAGTCAAAATCTACAAAATCTGTGAAGGGTAGCTTAATAGATGCATGTTATTATTCTAACCATTCCTTTCTCTTGTTGTGATTATTACCACAGCTACTACATGACATTATTATTCGACCAGTCAGCTGTTTGTCTTTTCTCTTTTAATTTTGAGATGGGGGTCTTCCTACATTGCCCAGGCTGACCTCAAACTCCTGGGCTCAAGAGATCTTTCATGCCAGCTTGCCGATTAGCCAGGACTTCAGGTGTGCTTCACCATGCCCAGGTTCAGCCGGTCTGGTCTCTACTAGTACCGTCAGTGGAAGTAAGAAGAGGGACACTGAGGAAAAGAGCTCTCACAAAATCTACACACTTTATTTAGTGACAACAATTACAAATCTTAGTAGAATCATCAGGTTCGTGTCTTAGAAAATAAATCTGGTGCATATTAGACGAGAGAGGAGTTCAAATGGTGAGATAGTTTTTCTTTATGGTAAAGGGTAACTAATAGCAGTTGGAAGTAGTGGGGGAAAAGAATAAGGAGAATTACAGAAAGAAGTGAGAAACACACAGAGGGGACTGTAGGGTCCCCAGGTGTGTGCCTCCGTGATGTGAGGCGGACAAGGGCGGACCTTGAGCAAAAGTTGCAATACCTCAGTACACCCCATTACCCGCTCACAGACGTTCTGTGAGAACACTTCTATCCTGAGAGGTCGTATTTCTCAAGATACAGATGTTTTAAAAAGGTAAGTTTAATTTTTTACGTGGGGAATTCATTAATTCTTCAGTTTTTGAGAAAAACAATAAAACACCTAAGATCATTATTAGTAATAAGTCATCTGTCTGGCTGTGCGAACGAGTCCGAACTTATTTTTTTATTATCATTAGCATATACAGGGAAACCACAGGACAAGTAGGCAGACAGCAGCATAACCTCATTTTATTTTTGACATTTGCATTCGCATTTGACATTTACTCTTTCTATATGCAATTGTATGGAAAGTGTATGAGTCATCTGTAAAGACATTTATAGGAATATGGAATTCTTTCAAAATTTCAAAGAAAAAACAGCAGTTCTAAGAGCGATATACGAATTATTCCAACCATTTTGGACCACACAGAGTTCCCAATAAGAGCCACTGCTTTGCAAGATAATATCTGTTGTTAGAATTGTGGAGCCCTTCCTGGACAGGCTGGGTGGAGACGATGTCGAGTGGACCAAATGGGTAATCTGAGTAACCTAGTCGGTGTTTGAAGACCTGCAATATAGAAATTTTAATTGTCCTTCGGATGCCATAGCCTACAATTTGCAAAATGTTTTCAAGTGAAAAATATTTTTAAAAACCCATACTTATTTGTTCATCATCTATATCCAGTGGAACATTCTATCATGATAAGATATTCTCCATATGTGCTGTCCAGTATGACAACAACTAGACACACGTGTCCCAAGAACACTGAGCATTTAGCTAAGGGAACGATATTTCCTCAGTTGCTTGCTAGTCCCTGGCACTAGTGGCTGCCACATTGGAAATCATAAATATATTTTCACATTTTTAAATCTCTAATTCATATCTGTTTAATAGTATTTGCATTTAAAGCATTATACTTCAAATACAGTGAGGCCGAGGCTCAGAATGACTCAGTGACTTTGCAGGCAACTGAGAGAGTAGAATTCTCAATAGAGTGAGAGAAAATTAAATTCATTCGAGCCTAGAGCCTAGCACAGTTCCAGGTACACTGTAGCCCTCATCGAGTATTAGATACATTTTGAAAAACTACCTTGAGTCTCTTAATTCAAAGCAATACCACAGACTTCTTTTAAATATAGTACCAATTTCTTGTTTCATTTTCACTCTGCCAGAAATCCAAGGAAAAGAAAAGTTCAAGAACTTCATGAACCAGCTCAGCACATGAACTCAGAGATTAGTCAACAACTTAAACAAACAAGGCTGGCCAGATGGTCCCTGTTCTATTTTACCACAGTCTGGGGCAGGGACAAAAGCTATTTAGGAAATGAATATTCCCCTCTCTTTACCAGCTACCCCCTTCCTCAATTCATCAGATTAACCTGCAAAATTTTTGACAGATGATAAAGGAAATGACAGCTGGTCCTGGGGGCCATTCTATCCAGCCCACGATCGTACTCAGGAAAGTCTCTTTCAATGAGGATCAGGTGAGCCTGCATCTCACAGGGCTCCATTCTGGTGAGATGTTGTACATCCCCCTGTATTCACATCTCCCTATTAGTCTGGCTGAGGCTCGCTACCATAGATCTGCAGCCGCAGGGAATGGCAAGATGAATATAGCTGCAGGAGCGCTCACATTTTGGCATTTAATGTCCAAGGGGGATAGTTTTGCAACACCAACAAGAGTTTAGACAAATAAACATGATCAAGACACACTATAATTAATGGGCTCCACCACACAGCCAAACCGCTCGGCTTCATAGTTCCAGGCAGTTTGGTTTCACCATAGGTCTCTGCTTTCTCTTCCATTGCTCCTTTTGGGAGGGCAGGTCCCTTCTAGGCTGGAATTGCAGAGGTGGTTCATTCAGTGCTATGAGACTAAGGTCCTGTACTTCACTGTTTCACTGCATGTCAACATTTGCTGGCTGATTTTCCCCAGCTCTCTCCCTCTGGTGAAAAGCGTTGAGGACCCTAGACCTGTAAAGGTCTATATATTGGGGAACATTCCTATGCCAGAGTTTACCATAGTCAGAAATAAACAGACTTCGTGATGGGCCGAATTATGTTACTCAAGTATCTCAGAATGTGACTATATTTGGAGGTAAGGTCTTTAAAGAGGAAATTAAGCTAAAATGAAGTCATTCGAATGAACCCCAATATGATAAGACCATCCTTGTAAGAAGAGGAAATTTGGGCAAAGTCAATTACAGAGAGAAGACAGGATGAAGATACAGGAAGACGACCATTAAAAATCCAAAAAGAAACCCAGGGAACAAATCCTTCCCCCATGGCTGACATTTTGATCTCGGACTTCTAGTGTCCATTTTGAGTGCATAGAAGTCTGCTGTATAAGCCACATGGTGTGCAGTCCTTTGTTACAACAATTCTAGCAACTAATATAGGCTTCTTCCAGCTCCATCTCCGTAAGGTCACAGATAGCTTAGTAGAGATAGGATTCCTTTGCCTGGGGCCTGCCTTTATTATCTTGAACCTGCAGCTAAAAGAACCAGACCACTCCTCTGTTGTGGGTTAGAGTTATTTTTCCTCCATGGACATCTTTATCCAAAATTGTAGTAATTAACTTCAGACAAAAGAAGATCTCTAGTGGAGGAGCGCGTGTACCTCTTTCCTTTTGCATCTTCCTCTTCCATTGCCCAGAATGAAACAGTCTTTAGAGTCCTAGGAAACATGTCCAGGACCCAGCCTTTCTCTGAGGAGGCCAGAGAAGCCCTGAGGGATTCCAGAGTCTACATGTATTCTTCCATGTTTGGTCCTAGGAAAGCCCAGGTTGCCATGGAAAGTAGCTTTTGCCAGATGCATCTGGTCCAAGTAGTACTTCATCAAAATCTATGGGAATGAAACACCTGCACTGTAAAATACCTTATTCTATGTACTGCCCCTAATTCATAAAAATTATTAATAAACTGAGTGGTGTATTGCCTTTAATTTTATTCAAAAGACAAGATGTCTTTATTGCTTTCCTCATTCACATAAAGTATGTGATTTAAAATTTCCATATGATTGCACATGTATTAGACAGTCATCCATACTGAGAACTCCAACTCACACTGCCTACCACAGAAGACTTTTCTGCCCTTTCCCGATATCTGCCTTAGTTTGGATCTGTATCTCTGGGAAAATTGGATCTCGCAGATCGAGAGTAGGGGTCAGAACTGAGCATGAGGCAAAAGAAAAAAAATAGACTGCTCTTGGCTTTGTCATCTAAACTTGTCATTTAATTCACCAGAATGACTTTGGGCCTAGTCCTGTATGGAATACAGAAAGTTATGGAAGAAAGAAATCACTTCGGAGAGAGGATCTCAACCATGGGAGTGGGTATACTGAACGGAAACTTGAGTGTGGAATGGTGGTAAAAACATAGAAGTTATTGGGAGAAGACATCGCTACAATGCCCTGGCACAGGTTGATGGGCCACCTCTTTGGCAAAATACTTGCCCGCATAAAACACCCTGACCAAGCACTACAGTGGCCTGTTTCCTGTGCAGCAATGAGCTGTCTCTGCTCTGTCTCCACAATTTAACAGATATTTAAAGCCCAGAAGATATTTAGTAGCCCAGACCTTCCCATCCCTCATATTAACTAACCACTTGGGGAGAAAACTGCCTGCAGCTTCTTTTCCACTGTAGCCCTTAGGCGGAAATAATCACTCATTTTACTGGAAGAACACTCTCACCAAGTATGTACAAAGATTTCCCATCAGTAAGTTATTTATAATTAGCTCAGTTGACCACACTGCGATTTTAATCATCTTTCATAATTTTAATATAAATTATACTTGATATAAATATAATATAAATATTATATGCATCCACATAAAATATAAACATTAAGAAGAGCATAACTATTCATAATTCCTCACTGTGAAATGTCAATTTAGCATATGTATATCAGTAACTACTTTTTATGAATAAAATCTTCATCAATAAAGGTCTGGTTCTATTTTGTATTAACTTGTTTACATTAATATCCACACATATTGGGTGACCCGAAATAAATCATTAAGCTTTTGATTATAAATTATTTACACATCAGACAACTTCATTCTATTTCTAAAATCCACCCAACGACTAAGGTTCCTGGGGTCAGGGTCAGAAGCAGGAAGAATTAGAATCCCAGACATGGAGTAAGTATTAAACACATTACCTTTTTTTCAACTTAAAAATGCAGTAGATATTTTTGAAGGACAAAAACTATCATAATAAATGTTCTGCTCTTCACTTTAATAGCTGTACTCCATAATTTACTTAGCCATTGCCATTGCTGGACATTAAAACTGTTTCCAAATTTTGGTTCTCACATATGATGATGCGATGCCTTTAACCAGGAATGGATCTGCTGATTTCCATATTTGATCCTCAGGCATCTTCTTAGAAGAATGACTAGATTAAAAGGTAAAATTTTAAGGCTTTTGGTTCATACACAAAGCTATAATTTGTACTCTTGCAGCCAACTCTGTCTCCAAAAGAGACTGACCTTTCATAATCTTGAAGCGTGCCATCCAACTTCCTCTCACCCGACCCACTAACTTCGGTTTCTTTAAACTTTAAGCTGCTTTCTCCAGAGAGATAAGATTCCAGGCTCTCAAAGAATTACAATCAATCCTAGATGAAGAAGCCTGCACACTCCAAAGGTTTTAAAGTGTGATATAAGTACCTTTGGAGTCCATTTTTCTAGGAAATCCCATACAGCTGCACATGCTGCTCTTGAGTGCTGGCTTTTCCAGGTCTTGGCAGGTGGTCTTCTTGCTTCAACAACAGCAAACGGATAACAGATGCAATGTTTGTATTGACTAAACCTAAAGCTACTACAACTATTCTGGCAAACGCAAATGTATGTATGAAGACAATGGAACTTACAGAATTTTAAAACCAGACCATGTCAAATTGGCATCTATTGAACCTATTTACAGACATTCATTTATTTATTCAACAGATTTGCAGTAAAAGTTTGCTAAGTACCTGAGACTTAATGGATATGGGGCACACACTGGCAAACATCACAGATGTAGATGCCACCCATGTGGAGCTCAGTTTATGTAACTGGTAGGATGATATACTCAGATGGGGAAGCCTTCCTGCCCAGCCGGAAAGCCTATGAATGATACAACGCCATTTGACCTTTTCTCCCCACCAGCCCCACTTATAAACCTCCCACACCTTCAGAAGAGGAGTCTTTGTGAGGCGATCTGCCTTTCTAAGCTGAGAAGTGTTGGCCCAGCAAGCAAAGAGGCACAGAACCAGCTTTAATTGAAACCGAGCATCTGGAATCAGGGGAGGAAACTGCTCTACCCAAATGGCTTTCCACACCCACATTTGATGCTTCCATGAAGGTAGCTGGTAAACAGGAAAACTCATCGCCACCCTGACTGTGACCTACTATCTTCCAGGCCAGACTGGCAGGTTTCCTGTGCAAATAAAGCTTCTTTGCTGTGTGTCTAGGGCAGGTTTTATTTGCAGAGCAACTGGCCAAAACCTGGGGCTCTGGTGAGAACCCTGACCTTCGTAGAGTACACTGTGACCCCAGGTCGCCCTGATCATGTCTACTCAGAGTTCTAGTCTGTCCAGGGGTGTTTGCCATCTGTTTCTTTGCTTGTCTATCTTTTCTCTGAATCTTAGTAATTCAACAATAAACATCAGAAAGTGAATTCTACTGGAAACATTCACAAGCACACTGCAGCCATGCTTAATGTTGTTAAAGCCAAGGAAGTGGGGCTGGGGGAAGCAGGGCGTTGGTGGGTGTTCCTAGTTCCTATGGTCACAGCTTAGCCACAGCCTTAAAACACACAGTATCAGGTTCTCAGCTAGCCCCCTGGGCAGAGAGACTGGGATTTTCTGACCTCCTTTGGGGTTAAGGCTGCTGGTCTCATTCTGTGCGTAAGCAAGCAGTCACAGTCCTTAATTGCAAAGAGGAAGTGGTCAGAAAACACACTCTGTCCTGGCAAGATTGATAACTTGTAAGTTATCTTGGAAGAACACCAGGAAATAACAGTGAAGTTGTATGTAAAACTAAATATGCATGCATTACTCGCATGTTTGTTTATAATTTCCGATATACTCTGAAAAGAAAATAAAAAGAAGCAAGCAGAAGTAAAGGAGCTTGAGATGAAGTTCATAATGAAGCCAACAACATTCTCTACTATTTCCTTTCTCCAGTGAAGAGAACACTGAAATAGTAACCGCCATCATTAAATCCATCAATTACCGTGTCCTGGGTACTGGGCAACACACTTTTTGTGTACTGATTCATGGATCTATCATAAAATCCTATACAAGTCCTTTGCCTCATTTTACAGATAATGAAACTTCAGTCCAAAAAGTCATGTGTAGGATCCCTAAGATCTAGTATTATAGCCAGAATTTGCTCTGAGGCTTTCAAACACTGCCATTTAGGGCTGAATAATTCAAGTTCAAAATGAATTTAACCCACAGAAAAAAGATGTATGTTTTAGATCACGCTGCTAAAGAAGTTGTTGCTATCAAGACCAAGTCACAAGGATCAAGAGAGGTTTTAAATTGGATCGTCAGGCTCAGTGAGGCCCAGGAGCTGAGAAGCATATTTCTTTCATGCTGCCTTCCCATTTCTTAAGAAGGAAGCAATCTAGAGAAATGCAATAAACTTTGACCATATACAGCCTCCAATTTGATGAGGAGTATTGTTTCTGTTTGGGGCCACCATGCTATCTGAGCTGTCGTTTTGTTATCTGACCTAACGTGAAGGAATGATTACCATGGTACGCTGTAATATTGCTCCTGGAGTTCAAAATAGTTAAACCTAGAAACAAAATAAAGCCTTATAAGCAGTAGACAATGAAACTGAGACCACAAAACATACTTGGTGATCATATGCCCACACTTTGTCTTCCAGGAAAAACATGAGAAAGAGTTACACTTCCTTTATGAGCTGGCTTTGCTTAAAATAAAATGAAAACCCTTTGCTTTATGTCTCTAAAGAGTTTTTGAAGCCAGTTTGAAAGCCTTCACTGGGTGACCTGGAAACTGTGTTATGTCCAACAAAAGCTTATTATCAACCGTATGAAGAAGACTCTGTAAATGTGGAGGGCATGAAAACTAAAGAGACAAGGGTCCTGCCTTCCAAGAGCCCATAGGGATGACAGGGTCACGACTGTCACCATCGGGAGGCCAGCTGAGAAAAGGGATAGCCTGGGACTTCAATGCAGAGGGGAAATAATTTAGTGGAAGAAATGGAAGAAACGTCTTCATGAAATGTGGAGTTTAAGCTGGATTCTCTGTGTGAACAGGATGTTAATGGTTGAATAAGGGAAAGAGGAAGATTAAGTAAAAGCAACATCTAAAACAAGATCCTAGGTGTGAGGGAACGCGTGGTGAATCCTACACCAGAGAGGGTGGGCAGATGACAGTGAGTACAGGGAGGGTCTGAGTGTGTCCACACTAACCTGCAGTGCATGTGGGCAAAAAAAATGTGGATCTTCTTGTGAGGCCAGAACACACAGGCCAGGACAATGCTCTCTAAGGTGTTGGACATTAGGCAAAGAACTATGGACTTCATTCCACATGTCTGTTAGAGGAATTATCAACCAAGTTTCTTACCATTAAATGACATGATCGAGATTGTAACTTAAGATTTGAGGGGCTGGGGATCTGGCTCAGTGGTTAGAGTGCTTGTCTAGCAAGTGCAAGGAACTGAGTTTGATTCCCAGCACCAAAAAAAAATAAAACAGATTTGAAATGTTTTGAGAAAATACACACAAGTCAGAGGTGTAACAACATCCCCAAAGTCTGCTTCTGCTGTTGACTCTGGTTCCAGAGTGGCCTTTGGACTTTAGGACAAATAGAAAGGGTCACTTTGGCCTTGGCTTCTCCCTGGAAAGTAATAGTATAACCAATATTTCACCAACAATATAACGAGCATTCACTGTTCAATATTGTACAGTATTGAAATTATATAGGAGCCACCAGCCTCACACTGATGGGTTCATCTATTTTTATGGAGCATGAAGCCTGGAAAGAGGGACCATCCTAATGCAGTAGAGACTGCAGGGTACCGGGATGTTAAATGGATGCCAACCTCCAGACTTGGACACCAAACTTTGTATGTGAGCTGCATACCGATTACCTGGGTGATGCCTGGCAAATTGCATGACCTCACTGGATTGCTTTGCTTGGGCTGTGTAACAAAGTGCCACAGACCAGGTAGTTTAAGCAACAGAAACTTACTTTCTCTTGAGACCAGAAAGTCAAGACATATTCTAACAAGCTTATTCCTTCTAAGGGCTGTAAACGAACGACACAAGCCAGCTGTCTCCGTGGCTAGCAGATGTCTGTCTGCACCTTCTTGTGACATTCTCTCTCTCAGCTTCTGTGTCCACATTTCCTCTAAGATACCAGTTTACTGACTTAGGCCCACACTCATAACCTTGTTTTAAGTTGATTTCTGTAGTATTAGAGATTAGAACTTCAACATATGAATTTCAGAGGGACACAACTCTACATATAACACTTGACTTCCTTATTTTTGAGAAATCTCTAGTAAGCTTACTGACCTATAGCATGTATTACAAGAAATAGGAGGCACAAGCTTCTGAATTGCTTAGACTGTGCTTACCACATAGGAGAGACACTCGTAAAGTCAGATTGATTGACAAGGAAACAAACCATCAAAATTCTCTTATACTTCTCATGGCAGTGGCTCTTAACTTTCACAGCTTTGAATGTATATATTCTTTTTTTTCTTTGTTTAATTAGTACATGTTTGCAATAAATTCTAGCAGTTTACAATCATCTTGGGGAGTAGTTACATGTACAAATTACAGCTTTTTTTCTAATTCCCTTCCCTTTTCCTCCCCCTCCGCCCTCCTCCTCTGTTTCCTCTACCTCCTTTTACATACTTCTTGATATTATTTGCCTTAGCTTATATTAGGGTATATATTTCCATTGATTGTGGTTGTTAGGCTCATGAACGTGGCACATCTTTATTCCTCTCACTTTCCCTCTCCTGCTTACCCCTCGTCCTTGTTTCCTTGGACCATCTGAATGTATATATTCTTTACTGAACAAAGTTTCCTATTATAAATGAAAGAAAGGAGACAGGCAACACATTTTTATTTTTCTCTTAGAAAATATAAAGCTCCCTACACCTTTAAATGCAGACTGACAGCGTCTGATCGATGAGCTTGTACCACAAGGCCAGTTAGGGCTGCAGTATCCTGGCCCACGTTGCCCAAGCATCCCTTATGCTAGCCGGAGTGGCAGGCAGAGCCCTGGGAAAAGGCTGTGTTGACTGCCAATGCCAAGTCAGCAGCAAGCGTGTGAGGATGGTTATTTGTGGGAGGCACCAAAGAGTGGCTATTATTTTAAAAGAAATTCTCATAGAAAGAAAGATTTAAAATAAATAAAAGGACTCATGGAAGTTGAATAAAACTGTAATGTAAGTAAAATGCTGAACATTAGATCACGTCTATCCACAACTCCCAAAGACAACTGTCACAAGTACTGAACTCTGTTCTTTCCAGATTCACAAGACAATATATAGTAATAATAAAAAAGAATGTTTCCAAATAATAGTTCACATCATTGATAATGCCGACTTCATAAAATCTGAAATCTAGCTCATGCTGGGCACACCCCATGATTTGCTCTAACAAAAGACAAGATAGATATACCTATGTGTTTTGTTAATTTTTTGCACATTCTAAGATCCTTGAAATCGGCATGCATATTAAAATGGATAGGGTAAGAGGCATTGTATCATAGCGTAACTGGCTGCAATTTTTCCTTTCTTCATGGTACATAAAAATATTGCTGCAGCTAACCAGCAACAGTGATACAAATTTGACAAAATACAGTAGCAACTGTCAGCTTATTTGAGTTTCCTTTCGAAGTAGAAAAATGATTTGCTTTATCCATGTTAATCCTCCCTCTATTTCTTCTTCTAGACCCATATTATGCTGTAAGTAAGAACATTTTCAACCTATAAGTGGAAGACGCAGAGGTTAGTGTTCCAACCAACATCACACTGCAAATTAGCAATGGATGATTCAGATTCAAAAATAGTGGAGTTCTACTAGACCAGTGATGCCAAGGTCCGCCACTGCTGCCCCAGACCGTGTGGACAAGGAAAGTTTGGGGTGTGTGTGTGTGTGTGTGTGTGTTGGTTGATTGAGTGTGACTCTGTAGCTTCAGCAGCATGATACATCCTGGGAATTTGAAGAGAAATAAGACGAAGCAATACAAGTAGGAAATGGATGAAGAAGGCCCAGAAGAGCAAAGCAGCTGCCAAAGCTCAGAGCCTCTTACAAGAATCAGAACTCAGCCTTTTGATTGTGCAAGAAGTTGTCCTTACCTATTGTCTTAGCCTTATGGCCAAATTTCCGCTCCACAAAAGGGATCAAGCACTTTCAGGTCCTTACCTCCTGAAGAGGTAAGCATTCAATTTATACTTAATGAATAGCTCCTTTTCTTAACAAAGAGTTTATACCATATTCCTGCGATGATGTCTACCATACGCTAGTAGAGAAGGAAAAACAAAGAAGGAATAATGATGGAAAATACGGGTATTTCTTCCCTATGCTTCCCTATTGAGTTCTCCCACTGGAGCTCATTTCCACTGTCATGGAGGCCCAAAGAAAATTTTTAACTTGTTCCCACAGACTGAGAACTGACCACTCTTGTAAATTAAGTTGTTTTCTTTAAATAAGTGGCTCATGATTCTTAACTCTCTTTCCGAAAGTAAAGCCATGTTACACTAGAGTAGACTATAGTTCTCAGTAGCACAGTTTTTGTATCCAATTAACAGCACTTTTCAACTTCAGACACAGACATGAGACTATTTAAGGTTAAAAAAAAAAGTAAGAATATTTTGAAACAGAAAAAGGACTGAACAGTTTCACTATGTGACTCCAGGGAACCTGAGCTTTGTTTCTTCTCCGGCTATGTGCAGTGGACATAATAATAGTCATTTAAGAAAGCATTTTAAAGACAGTCTAAGAAGGATAATATAATTCAACAAGAAATATTTTTAAAGAAAAAGGTGTGAGCTTATTTGTTGCCTTATTTGTCACATTTGCTCTTTCCTGCTTACCACCTACACAGGAGGTTTCCCATCCATTGCCATGTTCTATTTACTTAGCTACACACAGAGATCAACAGATAATCGGTTGGAAACACTGAATACCAAGGTAGGCCCCGGGAATAGAATACGGTGTTAAAAAAGCAGATACAGTCCCTGTAAACATGGAGTTACCAGGACAGCAACCAAATCCCCCATCTAGTTCTGTGTCTTTTCTCAGTGAGCATTTTTCCTTGAGTTTGCAGAGCAAACAGGAGTGTGACCCTGGGTGCTTGTGCTAGAGATCCTAGTACCTCTATTATTTTACCCTGGGGCCTTGAATTTTCTCTTTGCATCCCACAAGTACCTTTGGGAAAGATAATGGAGGTGAAAGGCGCTTACAACTTATAGAGTTGTACCAAAATTCCATTTTGTTTTTGAATTATTATTGTTATTACTCTTACTATTAGCTCTTCATCCCCAGAACTGTCATGTCAAGATGGGAAGAATTCATGCCTTCATTATTCTTTGATCTATAACATTATCTAAAGCTTTCATCTGGAAATAGTGAGTCCAGTAGCCTACAGGAACTGAGCTGGAAGACAAAATGGAAACAAGAAGAACAGAGGAACTGTGTGGAGGAAACAGACATAAGTTGAAGGTGAGGCACGAAGTCTTGAATTAGTAGCATTCTACTCAGTGATGAGTATTTTTATTGACACACTCAGATCCTGTAAATTCCATTGAGATATGGGATTTGTGATGAGGAGGAATGGCCAGGAGAAGCAGTCTATTATTTTATATGTCATTACAGACTTGAGATGGAACCACAAACCAGAAACTGAGGAGCCAGACAAGGGCATGACCTCCCAGCAATACCACTATCAGTCATTATCATTAAAGACACTTTATTTTGCTTACCGCTAAAATCCCTCCTTTTAAAGTAGGGTTTGCCAGAATAAAAAAAATAGTGCACCATAATGAGTTAGATTTTCCTTTTTTGCCACTATCTGATTTTTCCAATCTTTACTTATGCATGCTAGAGCCCTACACCACACTGCTGCAGCAGGGATGGTGTGGAAGGCTCAGGACTTCCTTTGCTTTGAACAAAAGACAAGGGCTTTTTCTTCACGTGGTAGAGTCCCACAAAGAGAGCTTTGGGTGGCCTCTGTCCAGCAGGTCATGTTCATTATATTCCTTCGAAAGACTTGTCCCACAGAAAGCAGAGTGCTGGCAGCTAACTGTATGGTGCTAGCAAAGCAGATTGGTTGAGAGACAAGTAACCAAAAGAATAGATGTTGTACTTTGGACAGCCCCAGGGGTCACCTATTGAGCTCAGCAGCCTCCTGTGGATTGGTGTCCACAAAAAGTGAAGGAAAAACAAAAGATGAGAGGAAAGTGAGAAGTCAGTTAGTGCTAGCCTCTTACATCTTACAAACCAGAGGAAGAGATCAATGTTAACGGCACAGTTATTCACTAATACAAAGTTATAACCCTAAGTACAAAAAGAGTCCACTGTAATGACACTAGTGTGCTGGGCAGAAGCAGCTTGGGTGCATCTAAATGGTCAAAAAAGGCTTCCCCAACCAGGTGAGGCTTTAGCTGACAGATGAACACCTACTCTTTGACCAGTAGAATACACACAGGGAGAATGTTTCAGCCGAAGGGGCAGCATGTGCCAAGGCCATGTGGCCATGTGACTCATAGCCCACTTGAGAATGAAGGAGGAGCTGAGTTGTTGGAGCCCAAAAGACAAGGAATTGAATGGAGTAGAGTTTCTTAAAAAGATCGGCATAGCTACAGTGTGGAGAACAGACTTTTGGAGAGTAAGAGAGAACAGAGGAGTCCATTTAGTAGGCCACAGAGCTGCCAGACTGAAGAAGACTGTAACTTAAACTAAAGTGTTGAAGATGGAGAACAGAAGACAGACTTGAAAGATGTTTAGGAGATTTTTAATCTGTATATCATTCATTTATCTACCTTGCTCTCTATGGTGATTACTGAAATGCACTAGTGTCTCCCACCACTGCCCTGGTTTAGTGGGAAATTTCAAACTGCTATATTTCAGTCTAGACCAGTCATTCTCAATGGGGGCAATTTTGTCTCCCAGGGCCATTTAGCAATGTTTGGAAACACTGTGGGTTATTACACTTTGGTAATGGTACTACTGGTGTCTAATGGATAAAGTCTGGAAATACGGCTAAACATCCTACAATGTACAAGATGGGCCCCAACAAAGAGCTTTCCAGCCCAAAATATCAACAATGCCAAGGTCTAGAAACTCTTGTCTAGATCCTCTTTGTCTCCACATTGTATCCGTGAAGTTGGATGAACGCTAACCTTCACATCACCATTATGAACAACAGAGTGTGGAGTGGGGATTGTCCACAGGACAGCAGCAAGAATGAGCAGTTAATGGCCACTCAGCATCTGCCGAACTCTCAGTTCTGGTAAAGGATTCTTCTTGTTACCAGTGAAAGCATTCTGCACTTTTCTCATCACTCTATGCACGTCTCACAAAATCTATGAGCGTCCTCTGCATCCAATGCTTGTCACTTAACATAGATGCCACCTAGAATTTGCAGCTTGGAAGATCTGTGTGTGGTATAGGCCATTAGCCAGGCATTTATACATGTTGTATGCATAGTTTTGAGAGGGAGGAAATAAACCCAGGACCCAGCTCCCTGCCTATATGAAGTTATTTCGAGGTCACTCTTTCTGCTGTCGGAGTGGGTGGCTAATGAGCGACTGTGTTTTCAAGCCTAGGGAAGAGGAAACCGGGAATTTGGCAGTGCTGAAATAGAAGAGAAACTTACTAATTAGTGCTTTGCATAATTATCTCAACATATAATATTAAACAACAGTTCACCTATTTTGTGAGGGGTGGTGCTGGGGATCGAACTCAGGGTCTCGTGCTTGCTAGGCAAGCACTACACTACTGGAGCTAAATCCCCAACCCCTCACCTATCTTTGCTGGCTCCATGGTACTTGGCATTCTGCCTACAACCCACTTCAATCAAACTGAGGACTAGATACAAAATCCTTCATCTTTTTTTACCTTTCTCTTTGGGATCCTGCTTCACCTCTCCATCAACCAATACTCAACCTTCTCCAGATTGTTCTGAGGAAGGTGAATTCTCAACCAGCTCCCTCAAAGGGTTAGTTATGCCTTCTCTCCCCCAAACAGTCACAGTCCCTTAAAACATCTCTGCCAATTGTTTTCCTCGTGCAGAATTCCTTTCTCATTCTCAGAGAGGACTGCCTGGCTTATCCATTCCTATTTCAAGATACGGAATCATAACCTCTGCATCTTGCTGCACACAATACCCATAATCTCACAAGGCAGTCAAAAAGTGGAGAAAAAGACAGGTGAGCAGGCAAGAATGAATGGGGACAAGTGATTGTCAAAGCACCAACAATAAAAAAGAAGTATGGTAACTATGTTCTATCCATGAATGCAAATTTTCTACATTTTCATGCAGAGAAAACAATATCCCCATAATAATGGTATGCACCATAGAAACCAGAACCAATGGTATTTTATCATATCCCAGATGGAGTTCGTTTATTTTCTAAAGTCCACCTTGCCTCTACATCATTCTCATTGTTCTCCCTTTTCTGAAAGGATGCAATATTACCATTGTAAGAACAGTGATGACTCTAGTGGATTTATTGATGACAGTCTTTCAGGTGAAAAGCTAAAAGAGAAAAAGATTTTGATTTTGGACAGATTGATTTTTTTTTTTTGCACTAATGTGATGGGTAGAAGACTGGCTTTCCTCCAGGAAGTTTCATAGAAAAATTTGATTTTGTTTCCTTTCATACTCTTAGGGAAACAATGATTCATGTTTACCTGGTTCTTACGATGATTATGATGAATAGGTGAATTACATTGGTACTCAGGGCAGATGCAGAAAGCAACATGAAAGCTGTTATTATTTATATATTATTTTCAAATACTAACCCAGAAGAATAAAAGAAATGTGTGCGGTATGTGCCAATAACCAAAGTCATTTCTACATGTTGTGTATATAGGAAGGAGAAAATAAATCCAAATATGGTGTGGCCCAAGGCCCATCTCATAAAATGACCACTGCTTGTATGAAGTGAGTTCAAGGCCACTAAAAAGTACCTTCCAACCCTTAACTGGCTCCCTTATGGTATGTAGAAATGTTGACATTGCTAATGATTTGAGTCCTGGGCTAAGAGTGGTTGCCTAGCATACATCCGGTCCCGGGTTCAATCCCCAGCACTATAAAAATACAAATAAAAAATAAAAACGAACCCTTATTAAAATGAAGACATTAACCAAGTAAACTAAGATACTTAGCCATTTAAAGGCTTCACATCATATTAGTATCTTCTATTTAGGATTCATAAAGAAAATAGCAAGAGGAATAGTGACATTTATTACTTACCAGATCCTATTCAATATCTTAATATATTAATTCATTTAACCTTCTCTAAATGAAATAAAAGTGGTTCTGCTATTGTCTCCTTTTTATAAGTAAAAAAAACCAAAAAACAAAAACAAGAACAAAAAACTGAGTTCTAGAGAGGTTAAGCCACTTTCCCAGGGGCACACACTAGAAATCACAGCTGGGATTTGAACCTGCCATCAGAGTTTGTATTCATGAGCACAATTGCATCATCTCTGAAACTGCTATTGAAGATACTGTCCATTACGTTGCTTTGTGTTCCTTGTTCATATACATACAATATGTTCTTTTTACTACCAGGAAAAAGATTGTATCTCCTAAGGACCTAGTTCATTTAGATGTATCAGATAATGTAACCTGTTTGGTTTTCTCCTTCTGTATAGTTTGCAAATTTCTTTTTCGATGGCTTTTGTTTATGAATGTTTATTTTTCAAATTATCCGAAACCCTACCTGTAAGTAGAAAGGGTACAAATTCTAAAAGAAGTGTAGCATTTTATGCATTATGTTATTGCTTAAAATAGTCAGGTAGTTATGGACACTGATAAATTTCGCATTCCAAAAGAAGTCCTATTACCCCCTATTTTACACACACACACACACACACACACACACACACACACACACAGAGCAATGAAAGCAATTTCTCTAATAGCAACAGTTGAGGCTCAGAAAAACATCAAGCTTACAAGAACTCACATTCCAAGATGAAATGGGTAAAGACTGGAAGAATACTGTAGAAACTCCAGGCTTCAGAAGACCCAGCGCTCAGAGAAGCTGAACTTCCCTATTCAGTTCACCGTGAGTTTACCTGGAGAATACTGAAAAGCACACAAGGTCTCAAGAGAAAGAGATTCAGGAGGAGTTAGGCCCTTGCACCTCTAAGGCTAAAACAAAGCCAGGAGGGGCTAAGGGAAATCAGTGCGGTTGCCTGTGGTATACTGGCAAAGCAACAGATCTACTCATTAGGATGGACTGGTCAGTGGCTCTGCTTCCCCTTATGCTTATGTTCCTAATGATTTCCCTTGTTATCCAAGCCTGGTCTGAGCTATCCACTCCCTAGTCCTGAATGCTGTGTATACAGGCTAACCTCCACAACATGTAAGGGGCCTCCCACCTGACGCTAAGATTGCACCCACATGTCTGCCAGCAAATCTGTCCATTCTAACTCCTGCCTCCCTAACTCTCCTGCCAACAACCTATTTTATGTTAATCCCAGGACTCTGTGACTCACCCCACCAATGCTATAGCAAAAACATGTTTTTACTCCAGCCCTTCATGGTGGGATGCCAGTTCCCACACTGTCCATAGTACCAGGCAGAAGATCATGGATACAAATCAGGTCTACCACCGAATAACCCATGTGGTGGATTTACTGTGCTCAACTCGAGCAGGAACACCCAGCTGGACTGAGCTGGTGTGGTTCTGGGCATAGAGGACCCACCTAAGGATTGTTGCTGACACAATGTAAAGGAGAATGAGAGCAGAAGACAGGGGCCGGATATTTTCCAGGTGAAGCTTTGTGGCTGGTTCTCCCGAAGGGAACTCAGCTGTTCTTGTCACAGGAGCTCGGGGTCTTGCTGTCACTGAGCTGGGGGCCATGGCTGCTACTCATGTCAGGGGAGCTCTGGTCTGCATCTCCACTGCAAGCATCATATCCTGGTTCTGGTGTAGATTTCTTCAGCCTTTTAGCGCAGACACAGATGTACACCAGACATTCCCGTGACTTGATTGGATCTTTCAGGTCTCCAGTGCATAGGTAGACATTCTGCACTCTTCCTGCATTTAGCTAGTGTGTGTGAATGTTGTAACTTGGACTTGTCCTGTATTAAATCTGCTCTCTTGCAAACCACTGACTCTAGAAAAGTAACTAAGACAACCCATAACCAGAGCTTTCAGGCCCATCACATCGAGACTGTAGGGCCCGGCCTTGCTTCCTCTCTATGATTTCCTGAGTCGAGTGTACAGGACTCAGCAATGCTTGGATTATGTACTGAAGTTTTGAAGGGGCCATTGACAGGGAACTGTTTCCTCAATCCACCTGCCCTTGCACATGAGTCAGCTAGATAGGCAATGATATCAGTGGTCCACATTCCTCACGTGCTCTGAACTAGCAACTACAGGTAAAATCAGGTCAAAAAACAGTGAGGCCAAAGTTAGGAGACAATCTGGAAAATTCAAAGAACCCCACTGAGGTACACCTCGCAAAGCACACGTGGACCCCAGGCAATAAAACTCCAGCCCGTGCTGGTTTTTGAAGTAGACTGAGGATGCCGGAACACAAGAATCTCAGAAGATTTCAGTGACTGCTGAAACCCAGTGTTCTCATCGATCTGCTGACAAGCCCTTCAAAACAGCAACCCTTTGTCTTCATAGTCTGTGGGATACTGTGTTCAGGAACAAACCATTCCTTGGATAATCCCACAGTATCTGAGTCGAAGGACTGAGCCAGTGTGCAGACTTGCGGCCCACGCACACTGGAACTGCCCATGTGACACACCACTCAGATCATCTCTACCCAAAAGTGCTGGGACTAATAGAAGGTGCCTGGTTTTGAAAGGTTCCTGCATCATCCTTATGGTTGATCGCCATCAACCTAGTCCCAAGTTCACCTGCCTTCTCCTTGTGCTCTCATCTAGACAGAATGACCGTTAGGTACATACAATGGGAAAAATGTACAACTATGACTTTTTTTTTAATTGGAGATGAGTCACCCTGCATGAAAAGGTGTATATGGATGGAAAATTTGGAAACAAGAGAGACTCTGTGCAATCTTGTATCAGAAAAATTATCCGTGTTGTTGCAAATGATAAAAGACTTAACCCAAATTATCTTAAACAAAATGAAATTCACAGATCTGCATACGGACTAGGTCTAAGGATAATGCTCAGTGGCTTCCAGTTCAGTTGGATTAAGGGCCCAAATGACATTCTTCTCCACTTCACAACTTTATCTTCCTCCCTGTTGGCTTTAAACATGGGGTGCACACGATAATAAGAAAGTATTAGCATATTCCACTCATATCTTTTTGGGTTTCATATCCAACCAGAGATCTTGAGTCTACTTTCCTAACTACTAAGAAACCACTTTGGAAGTCCATACCATGGTCTCTGGTTGGCCTAACCTGGCTCACGTGCCTATCCCCGAACCGATCCCAGGTGGTGATTGGCTTAGCTTAGCACGTAAGCTCCTCCACGCACCCTAGGAAGGAGTCTAGAATCACACTCACAAAAAGTGAGGAAGCAGGTCTCCAGACAGAATCATTGTTCTGTGATCACAGAAAGGGAGATTGGATGCTGAGTGGGAAAAACAGCAAAAGTCAAGCGAATTCCCAGGGCTGCCTTAGAACAAGTGCTATACTCGTATCTATATTCCTGATCTAACATCAGCCTTAGCAGGCCTCACCCTCCTATCCAGTCTTAACCGTTGTTTTGGAGCATTCCCCAGGCTCTCTGATCTTGCTGGCTTTGCCAGAGTTTCTGCTTTGGTCAGTTTCTGTCTCTTGAACCCCAATTGTACTGCACCTCACTGAGACCATATGTCATATCCAGGTGAAGTCTGCTATATGGCATCCCCAATTTGAGTCTCCTAATTCTACCCACTACTGATTGTTTTAAAAATAGGCAAGACCCAGATTTCTATGATTCAGTCTAAGAGAGACAAATCTGTAAACATGCCACTTAAACAGATAGCTGGCTTTGGAGCATTGGAAAGATCTCTTTAGGGATGCAGCCTGGGAAGAAAAAACATAATCAAGAGACAGTTATAGAGAAAAAAATTCCATGTAACAGAAACTCTTTCCAGTTGAGTGCTGAGACTGTTTATAGTGTGGAAAGAACTGACATTCACATATGGGGTGGAGTGTGTGTGTGTGTGTGTGTGTGTGTGTGTGTGAGAGAGAGAGTGTGTGTGTGTGTGTACATGTACAGGCAATGTGTACTGGAACAGGAGAAGGGCCCTTGGGAAAGGGAGGTTCTAGGAATCTTTTGTTCCAGTGTAATCTCCTACTCCCTCTAATGAGGAAATAGAGGGCAGCTCTGAGTCTGTGGCTCTCGAGTTGGATCTGACTAACTCCAGAGTACCCATCACAATCTGCTGTTACTGCTCAAGTGTCTCAGTGATACAGTAACACTCTGGCTATTGAAAAGAATCATGCCTTCCACTAAAGGCCTGGCTTCTCCCAAGGTGGGGTGGCGGAATCAAGTAATGATCTTGCTGTATGCAGCAAGGAGGATTTACACTGCTGTCCTCCACATCCACCCTGGAACTCATGAATTTACTCCAAAAATGTATCAAGTGCATACAGTACCCTCTTACCGCCTGCAGCTGAAGTAAAGAAGGAAAAAATAATCAGGAGTGAGCAAAGTCTATAACTGGGGACATGGGGGGTCGGTGCAGAGAGCTGTCTGTTCTCAGCAAAAGTGTTATCCTTCTGAAATTGTTTCCTATATTTATCTTCTAGAAGCATAGTCCACACAATGAGATAGTTATAAATCTGACTGAGTTCTGAGAAACAATCTTTCTGGGACTTGTCTGAGGTGGGGTTTGCATGGTTGTGTGTTTTTCTTGGTTTTATTTGCATGAGAAAAAAAGAGAATTTTTTTTAAAAAACTTACCAAGCACTACTTAAGATTTTAGTTTCAATGAAATATTAAACTTTCTTCTCAGTTCAAATGGTAGTTTTTATTTTTCATGTGCACATTTTATACAGAAAAGTGGCCCCATAATTTTCTTCTAAATTTAGGTTATTCTGTAGATTTTTCAGTGTCTTTCATTTAGTTAATCGCCGAAAATGTTTTCATGAGTGTGAGTATAGGAGAAAAAAGCCAAGTGGTTTTTGGGGGTTTTTTTTCCATTCTTACCACTTCAGCATGATTCTTTAGGTAGATTAAGTAGAGAAGGCTTGTGAATCACTGCTCATCAACTGCTCTGTCTAATTTCCTTACTTGTTTACATTTCTCATCCAATAAGTGATTTAAATCATTTCTACTTCCTTATTCACAAGCAATTATTATTTGCTCTAAGTATCTTGCCACAAGGATGTAATAAAACATTTTAATCAAATCAAAGGCAAAGTAAAATTACACACTGTTGACTGGGACACCAGGCTGGGAAAGTGTTGCCTTGACCTCTTGCATGTCTAACTTGGGGGGGCAATGAGTGTCCTGCGGAAGAGTGACCATCCCTGAGGAAGTGAAAGTTAATGTTTCACTTGAAGATGCTCTTGCTGATAACTTCCTTGCCAAACACCCAAAATTGGCTAGAAAGCCAAACTAGTTGCAACACAGTATTGGGAGAAATTTTTGAACTTTAACGAATTTCCCTATTCTAATTAAAATAATTTGCAGAAGAAAAACTCTGGTCTATGGAGAATCTTTTGAAAAAAAAGAAATAGCCTTAAATATAACTTATCATGAGCTTCCAAGTCTCACGAAGCCAAGTTTAGGCCCACAAATTTTGCACCACACTCTAAAAGTTGATATTCAGCTGTGAAATCCAATGAGGCCATAGAAATCAAAGACAAGCCAGTTGGATTTTTGTAGTGAAACCGACAATACCATGACTTTGTGCCATTTGATTCTTCTGGGAAAAAAAGAGTGACAGAGAGTGCATTCTACATAAAAAGGGAAACAAATTAAAATTGGTTCTCAGTTCAAATGGTAGGTTTCTATTTTCCATGTCTGTATCTTGCACATGTATTCTGGTATTTACACTGCATGTCTCAGTGCTGGCCATTTTGATCTTTCAGAGCTGTATCCTGTAAACCTGTAAGTGAGCAGTATTAGGCAAGTATCTCAATTATCATTTAAGAGGCTCTTAAGGGTACCACTGGCAAGAATGATAGTTTGCCTGTGTCTACTTTGCTACTCAAATACAGCTTTGCCTCCGTTTAAGGATTCTTAATTATTACCCTTTTCACAAAATAAAGCACTTCGGCTTACATTTTTACTAATTTAATAAACTGAAGCATTTCTCTCCCTCCAGATAACATGTTATAGTAGGAAGCATCTTGACTTTGGAGAAAGAGATAGGTCAAAATATGATATTGTCTCATTATGTATGCAATGTACCAATACATGTTCTTGGTAAAAAAAAAAAAAAAATATGATATTGTCACTTAAGAGCTGTAAGAACATAGACAAATTATGAACTATCCTAGCACTGGATGTTTCTCTTTTGTACAATGACAAACTGTGACTTAACTCAAACTGTTAAAGGTAAAAGCAGAGGATACAGGACACATGTAAAATATCTGGTAATTCTTGTCATATGATGGTTGCTGGATAACTTTCATTTCTCTTTTCAGTTTTGTTGTTGTTGTTGTTGCTGTTGCTATTGCAATAGGTCATATGCCCACAAATGAAACAGATTCACATTTAAGCTCCATTCGCAGGTGCCCACTTGTTCTCAAGCCCTGTTCCCAAGGCCAAATGACCACATGCATTAATTACCCACGATACTACTCTTACCATTACCTGTCTGTTCAAAGAGCTCCTGGTGACCACCTTATCTTGCAGGCCACATGCTTGGGGATGCCAAGATGAAGAAGACTAACAAGCAGAAAGCTGAGTACCTTGTGAGGGAGAAGAGCAAGAAAACCAAAAATTATACCACAGTGTTTTAAATTCTATCTACAGGGTATATTCAAAGTTTTTCTGGATCTGCATACAATGTTTGGAAGGAGAGACCATAAACTCCCAAACTGAACTGGGAGAAAAATGATCTAAGAAGGCCTCAGATAAGTCTACCAGAACTACCAGAAGTGCTAGATAGGCGAGGGAGGAACAAGAAAGGATATAAGTAGACGGGTTCCAGGTGGAGAAAGAAACTGCCTTCCTTTGGTAGAACAAAACCCACCATACAGACTATCCATAGTCTTGAACTTAGGTTCATCATAGATAAAGATGTAGAAACTATTTAAGCATCTGTCATGGCAAACGTAGTCTACTACAAGGATGCAAAGACTGAACTAACATTTTTGTGGCCTTAAGGAGCCTTGTAATCTAGCCGGAAGAGTGAGACCCACACAGGCCCATAACCACATAAGGCTAAGTGTGACATGGTTATCCAGGTTGAAGAGTACTGCACAATGATGTAATACACTTATAGTGCAGAACGAACGGCTTCTCTGTGGCTAAAGGCACTGAATGTCAGTGTGTTAGAGCCCCAGATTTCCAACTCCAGTCTCTGAGACAAAACTGAAACAGATACAAAAGCACCATTTCAGCTCAAAAGAGAAGTTTCTAAGGTGAACATCTGAAAGTGAGTGAATTGCAACTCATCTCATATTCTGAAGTAATAGAAAAGTTTTAAGAATGAAGGTGAAAATATTAAGCAGTGGGAAGGAAAACAGCTGACATAAATGTCTTTAAAAGACATTTTAAGTGGATTCTGTAAGGCTTTACAGAAAGAGACACACGAAAAGAAATGCACACAAACAATATACTGTAGTTGATATATTTGTTCCTCCCACTGATATGGGGTCACAATTCTGAAACTATTTTACTATTTTAACTATTTGGTCTAAGAAGTAAGCCAGGTTTCTCACAACTGGAGAAAAAAGATCAAAACAAGAAAAGATTAGAATGAACCTTATGGTGTTAGACTGGAATTGAAAAAGTCAGCGTGAAGTGATTTTTAAAATACATATGCATAGATAGATGCAGAAACGTGTATGTCTGTACACATATATATGTATGTACACATAAAATGTGTATTTGTGAATGAGTTCGTATATATAGGTATATCCCTAGCCTTCTCTGCTGAGAGGGTCAGTCTGGAAGCAGTGTCATCCCCAGAGCAGTGAATGTATCTGATATTCAGATCTTGACTTCTAAATGCTTCTGCCCAATATAAGGAAGGAGGGCACTCCTTGAGAAAGTGGTTGAATTCAGAGCTGTGGCAGGGAAGACACAAAATGAACAGTACTCAAAAAAAAAAAAAAAAACCCACGGACATGTTTGAAAGAGCTCCCGATGACCATGTCTAAAGCAATTTGAACCAAAAAATAAATGATAGCATTGGATCAGAGCCTGAAAGATAAAATAAATACCCTTGAGTCATACTGATATAAATAAATAACTGCATAAATAAATAAAAGGCAGATAAGAAATGACTTTTCCTTAGAGTCCCATCTATAATGTAGAAGGAATAAGGAAACTAGAAAGTCCCATGATTACAGCACAGTGGTAATTGCTACTTCATTGATGGATGATAAAATTAGTGAACAAATGTTGAAAAAGGGAACAGGATATGCATGTATGTTCAAAATACATCTCCCCCAAAACACATGTATTAATTTTAAAGGGAAAGATGGGAACTTTCCAGGAGAAAAATCTGTAGCCAAGTGACTAAATTCAACATTATCAGTAATAAGCAAAGAAAGCTTGGTGAACCTCTGCGACCTGATGCTTTGAGAAAGGCGCATCTCTGCGGTGTTCTTCACCATACTGTATGGCCTCGACCTCATCGTGAGAAAACACCCAACACACCCATCATGAGGCCGTTCCGGAAAAGTCAAAGTATTCTTCCAAAACGCCAAGGTCATGAAAGACAAGGAAAGTTGGAAAATGTCACAGGCTGAAGGAGATGAAAGAGATATAACCAAGAAATGCAAACTGGGATTTTGGAAAAGAAAGAAAAAACTTTTGGTGGAAAAACTTATAAAATCTGAATAAAGTCTTCAGTTAGTTGTATTGTATCCGTACAATTCCTTAATACTGATGATTTTATTACTATTATGTATGGTGTTAGCATTATGAAAAACTGCATTAAAAAGTATATGAAAGTTGCATTCTGATTTTACAACTTTTCTGTAGGTCTAAAATTATCTCAAAATAAATATTAAAAAGTAATCCTGTCTCAGGCTTCTTAACTTACGCCAGCTACAAAATCCCTTTTTACCACACAGTGCAACCCAGTCACGCTTTTAGGGTTTAGGACGTTTTGGAGCCAGGATCTATTATTCTACCCATCACAGGAGGGAAAAGGAGACAACTCTGTCCCAGCTTTCTCCACATCAGAGCACCCCACAAAAGTAGATGAAAACAACTCCCAAAGCTTCCCCTTTGAAGTTAGTTAAATCACTCTGTACACTATCTAGCACATAGGATGGTCTTAATTAATTTATGGTTACAGCTTTGTACTAAAATAAAATTACTGCCATAATAACCACTAGCCCTTCAATAAATGCCCATATCTTTCCAAATGGCATTCCCTTCTCCACTGTGAAGGCCCTGGCTTTTTACGATCTACTTCTCCAGGCCCCGCTTATCTCAAGCAGGGCTGGGGCTAGGGCTGGGTGTCCTGGGAGTACCACTAGTCACCCTGATCAGTGCCCTCACAGTTCCAGGTACAGGGTTTAATGGATGGTTGTTGAAACAAATTCTAAACAAGTTCAAGTTAGCCCTCCAGGTCCATGGATTCGCCATTTGCAGATTTAACCAACTGAAGACAAAAAGTAATTTTAAAAAATGCATCTGTATGGAAAATGTTCAGACTTTCCCCTTGTCATTATTCCCTAAACAGTACAGTATAGTAACTGTTTGTACAGCATGTCTATTGTATTAGGTATTGTAAGTACTTTAGAGATGAACTAGTATATGAGAAAATGTGTGTAAGTTATATGCAAATACTAGACCATTTTATATAAGGGATTTGAGCAGCTGCAGGGGCCCTGGAACCAGTATCCCATGGATACCAAGGGATGGCTATTGCTTCTGCTTGCTGTGCAGTGGACATGTACATTCTTGCTTCAGATCTGTTTCAGCCTGTTAAGACCCAGAAACCCATTTCCACCCTGCCTCCAGATGAAGACCTGTGAGAAGGGAATGGAAAGCGATTCCACCCATAATTTTGGTGTGACAGAGCAGATAATGTTTTCATTACGGGTCTTTGAGGCAAACAGAATGTGTCAGGCTAAAAATACAATTTTCATGGATTATTTGAATGTTACAATCTTAGCATTTTTGTAAAATTAAAAAACAAATCTTAGCATATTGAAGCACCTTATATAATACCCATACCCTCAAATTATTCTCTGATATTTATGTGAGGAAATGCACATTTTATGCATGAATCCTTCACATCCTCTGTTAATAGGTTTTTGATCCATTGGCTGAAGAAACTAAACCTGAGCTAAGCATTAACATCCAAAGGTGCTTTTTAAAAATGCTGATATCCAGGGCTGGGGGTATAGCTCAGTGACAGAGCACTCGCCTAGCATGCATGGGGCCTTGGGTTCAATCCCTAGCACCACCAAAACTAATAATAATAACATAAGAAAGAAAGAATAAATAAAAATATTGATATTCACATTTACCCTCACAAATTCTAATTTAATTATTTTGTCAGGGTCCCAAACAAAATTTAAGATCTCCAAGTGATGCTAACACAAAACCAGGAGAGAAAACCATTGTGTGAAAGAAATGAAGTGTGTTTCTTAATCTTAAACCTCACATGTGCCTTGCTGCAATAACAGGTAGCTGCCCTAGGCTGACATACGGCTACACATCTTACAGCAAATGACACTCATTTTTTAATATGACTGCCACTGTTGAGGTCTAACTGGCGCGGTCCTTTTCATACCGTGCCCAAATTTTTCATTCACTCTTCTCCCACTGCTTGGTTCTGCTCTCATTTCTCTTTGATCGCTTGGTGAGTCAGGACTAATGCTCCCTTTCATGGTCCCCTGCTCCCTGCAGGGACTTTCACACATCTCATTTGTCACGCTCTTGACCCTACAGCTTTCTTTCCTCCTCCTGTCATACATCCTCGTCCTTTGTAATCCTTTGCTGTCTCTGAGCGCAAATAATAGGTAGGCACAAAGCGGGAAGGAGTTCGGGTAACGTGCACCAGTGTCCACAATAACGTGCTTCTCGGTTCTCTAAAGTCATGGAGTCTGGTGGCCCCTGGAACTTTGTTCTGACATCTACCCTCAGGATAGCACAAGACCGCTTTCCCTGGAGTGCTCCCAGTGGATGGCCTGGGAGGCAGGGGCTAAAGCCAGGCCTGTCCCTGGGAGCCCCAACAGCTCTGGCTCAAGCCCCTCAATAGCCAACCTTACCCATAACTACCCTGCAAGCTGAGACTCTTCATTGCGGCTTACTCCTTCGCTCTCTCGCTCGTGAGGGTCAGACCAACATCTAGCCCCGAAGGCCTCTCTCCGACCCGGTTCCCTATCCATTTCCCCTCCCGGCACTTGGCTAGAGATTTTCTTACACATCTAATCCTACCCTGTCATTGGCTTCTTGGAGGACCCAGACTAGTGCATGTATTACAGGACAAAGTTGAAGTATAACTGAATTTTATTTTAAAAGGAGGTAACTATGGCTAACCATCTATATAATCATCATAAACTGGTGTGTAGTCATATGTATACTGTGTATCTACTCGCTTAAAAAATCACCTGACTGAAAAAGACATATGAAGAATAAGCAGTTGGGCAAATGGGTAGAAAAAGAAAATGCCAACAATACATGCAGTGAGGCCCCACGGCAGCAGCTGATCAGAAAACTCTGTGTGTGTGTGTGTGTGTGTGTGTGTGTGTGTTACTAGGGATTGAACCAAGAGCCTTCACACTGAGCTACAATCACAACACTTTGTTATTCTGAGATAGGGTCTCACTAAGTTGCCCTGGTGAAACTAAAATTTGTGATCCTCCTGCCTCAGCCTCCCATATGCAGGGATTACAAGCATGAGCTACCAGGCCAGGCTACAGAGAAATTTTGAAAAATACTGATCCCCTTCCTAGTATTCTGATTAATTGTTCTGGGGTGAGCCTGGAAATTTGCATTTAAAGAGCTTCCCCAATGATTCTAGTGTGCAGTAAGACCTGTGAGTCTTAGTCTGTGGGCACACATAGAGAAGGGCCACAATGTACGGCACCTACAAGATGTAGGCTGCCCGCTAGTCAGGAGAAATGTGGTTAATCACAGTCTTGAGGGAAGAAAAGGATTTCTTCAGCAGATCTTCATAAAGGAAACTCTGTGGGATGTCAGCAACCACATCCGTAACAACATCCCTGCAGTAAACAGAAAAATAAGTTTCATAGAATTACTTCCTATGACATCCCTCAATATTGCCAGGTTCTTTCCATGTGCTTCCACTTAGTGCAAACAGGTTCTGGACAAGGACAAATTTGGAGAGGAATTTTCCACTTTGGTTAGCGCATCTGTCCTGAGGAAGCACTTTGGGTAAAGAGTGTGGCTGGACACTGGGGATACCAGAGAAGATTCACTGGAATCTATTTTCTTTATTGGGGTTCCCCAAGAAGTTGCACCTGGCCAAAAGTTTCTATAGCTAAAGAGTGTTCAAAAATCTCTCTCTAGTCTACTAGAAAAAAGTACACACCTCCTATTCCACAACAGGTCTAGGTTGATCCCGATTGAACAGGCAATAAACTCTGACCTCAAAGTCTCAGAAATAATTAACTTCACTGTAAGCCCATCAGTGCAGACGAACCTCAGAAGGTGACTCAGTACCCAAGCAGACAGTGCGCACCCTGCGGGGAGCGACATCTGTGCTAAGGTAGAGCCCCTCTAGCTGACCAGGCTGCATCGGGCCAGAGAAACAGGTTCCTCCCGCATGGCCAGAAAGTTCAATGCCAGGTATCCTACGACGGACCGAGTCTGCATCTCACAAATTAGTTCTTTTCATTTCTTCATAGCTATGCAGAGAAATTTTCTAAGCCCTTGAATCTGAGGAAGTGAATGTGGAAAACAAGCTCTCTTGATTCATAATGTTAAAATCTCCCAGAAAGTCCAAACCATCCGAGTTCTTGGCTGTAGGCTCCAATCTGGCCACCCTCGATCTTTAGGCAATATGTCCTGGTCACCTAGCAGGTCTCCACACCTGGACCCAGAATACACCCCCAGCAGTTTCCTGTGCTTGCCTAACAACAAGGCTTCAGGTTGAACTGGCTTATTTTTCCTGAATTTTCTTACCCATAATCCTTATAACCAACCCAGAATGTCAGGATTTAAGTTGTTTAATAAATGAATTCTCCCCATCGGTTATGATCTACTAAATTCCTTGCTTATTGAGTTGTAATTCAGTGCAACTCCAGTGAAACTGATTAGAAAAAATACAGTGTGTACTTCTATTACATATGAATTAAAGTATGTTACAAGGACATCATTTTTTTAGCTAATGGAGAGTACATGCTGTTAGCACAGTAGAACAACTCTAAAGGTGACTTTGAATAATTTATATTGGAACTGCACTAAAAATCAAAGAAACAAACAGCTGTAGTAGAGCATAAACTCCAAAGTGAGTCTTTATGATAATCTTGATACGTGAAAAAACAGTTCACTGAAACCGAGTTCAAGGAAACTCAGAAGAGTGCTAAGAAGAGAAAAATTATATCTGCTGGTCAATTTGAATCATTGTTATTATATCAGCCCTTCTTGTATTCTTGGCTTTAAATGGGTGTACGCAGAAAATAGTTTTATTTTCCTTAAGTATCAGGTTTATAACTTGAAATATACATCCATCTGCTCACCCGCATTTCATTTTTCTCCAGGAAACTACCATTCTCCAAGAATGGATGGTGGAGCAGGAAGAGGCATTGTGACTCAGCACAGGAGAAGAAAAGTAGCCATTTTTACATGGTAGAATTTTAGGGCAAGCAGAGCACTCTGTCCTCTCCAGTTTATCAACCCCTGACTTCTACTAACATTGGGCAGAGAGCAGGGAGGGCAATAAACTATGGAATTCTTTCTGGAGAGAAAATCTCAATAAAGCAGAAATATAAAAACAACCCATGAGTATGTGAAAAAAAATAAAGCTACCAAAATAGGATAAACTTCTTGAACAGATGGAAAAGCAAAGACTAAACATTTTACCAACCTCCCCGCCATCTTGGTTGTACTCCATGTTGACCTAATAGTAGCAGAACAGGAGTGGCATGATGTGTTTACTATTCTCAGCTGGGCACTGAGATTATTTCAGAGTGTCAATGCATCTCAGCCTTCTCATTTTCTTATTTGTGTCTCCTTGCCACCATTCTGGGTGCCCAGGATGCTGTCGCAGCCCGGTCACATTAGGGTAACTTGGGAAGCGGTCACGTGAGACCAGTTTTCCCCATGGAGTTTGGTCAAGTCTGTGGCAGGCTCACTGGTTACTGAAATGAAATCTGTTTTCCTTTAATTTTAAAGTCTGTTCAATGACAATGGGTGGAGTTAAATACTTGGCATTTTGCTAAACTCTTCACCTCTCTTCAGAACTATAAAACTTTTGCTGACACAGTGCAAGGACAGGTTTGAGATTCTTTTTTCCATCCTGAGTGAAGGACAAAACCAGGAAGTTTAAATGAAGGGCTCCACTAGAGCCAGGCTGTGAGCATAATGCTGGCCTGTAAAAGAATCTCAGTCAATCAGGTCTGGAAATTGGCTTTCTCCCTTCTTCCCCTAAGGCCAAAGAAAGTGAGGTAAGGAATGAGAGATTTTATCAAAGTGGACTTCACTTCATTATTCTCACTATATCATGAATTCTCCCCTCTCCAGGGTAACCTCACCCAGGGTGATGCTTGTTTTAAATGAAGTGTTTTTCTCAGACTTACATAGTCACAATTCATTGGTAACTGTGTAGGGAGGCCAGGAGTAAAGGAGATTCTGTCACAAAAGCTTTTCAGAGAAGCCTGAGGTGCTCTTAAATTTATCAAAACTTTTCTACATGAGTGTGTGGTCAGTACTGTTTTCTATGACACTATTTTTGAAGAATATTAAGAGCATTTTTGTCTGATTATAAATTTTCTTAAAACTGTGATTACCATAGAAAATATACCAAAGAAAATATTCAAAAAGGTGCACAAAGATGTAGTGACAAAGCAATTTTCTATCGTATTATTTTTAATTCCAAAGCTATAAACAATATAAATGATAAAAAGTAAAATGTTGACAAATGTAAGTATTCTGTGGAGTATTTAAAAATAATTTAAGGATGTGGGACAATGGTCACAATATTTTAAGAAGGAAAGGATAAGGTTAAAAACAATATATATGTTATCATTTTATTTACTTTTAATCATTTATTTATTAGTTTATTTATGGAAAAAGGAAGGAACCATTTCAAAATGGTAATATGTTATAATTTCTGGATGATTGCATTCCAAGAGATTGTTAGTCTTCTTTATATTTTTCTGTATTCTACAAAATGTGTGCAATCACTATGTACAATATTTAGAGTCGGGGGGAAAAGGAATCTTTATTACTGTCAAGGTCAAGCCTGTCAATTATACCAGTGCCTAAAGTACTAGCTGTGGACTATAACCCTGCAGCAGACTGATGGCTCTAATGGCCATCTTTTGGGGGGTTTAGTCTTCCACTCTCCAATGAGAAGTAAAATGTCCCCACCTTCCTTGTAAACTGAAGTCAACTTCTGCTCAGCCTCCTTATCTTTTAAGCTATTTGTTCTCTCCACCTCCCAGAATAGGGAGTTATTTGCTCCCCTCAGAGTCTTTATTTTCCATCTTCCTGGGCCAGAAAGGAAGGAAGAAGACACATTCCGTCATCCAGCTATTTTGTCCTAGCACACACTCTCCACCACTGAGTTTATTTTAAGAAGGCATGTGCCACACTTACCTGCCATCACTGAAAGATAACACGGATCAGCGCAAGCTTTTTCCAGCGCAGAGTTCCAGGTCTAGAGAAGGTTATGGATTCAAAGTTTTCCTGTTTCCCTGACACTGTACACTTACACTTTCATTTGCTTAAGAAAATCAGGGCACATTTGGGTGAGAAAAATGACATACTGAATACTTTCTTTTGTCTTGCATCTCCCTACTTACCGTCGCTTGCAGGGTTGTTAGCCGTTAAGTCAGTGTTGCAGAACACGGATTCCAGCACAGATAGATGCGATCATCCCCACCGAGAGTTTCTCACTGGGTCCCTGTTCTGCAGCTGGAGCTGGCAAAGTCAGAGGTATAAATAAATGATGATGATTTATCTCCGCCAAGAAATTAGAATCAAGGGAAAATTACATAGCAACATGAGAGTGTAAGCTTACTGTAGATAGAATAATATTTCTTAGGAACTTCTGGCTTTTTATTTTAAGGCACCCTACAATATAATTAAACAGAATGGCCAGAATAATCTTAGTTTCATTATGCAAGATTACTGTCTTAAAAAATACTGCATTTTCCCCAAATCTGTGTTGTAAGAGAGTAGGATTTAATTAATGTAGCTATTTAAGGTTACAGATCAGCTATCGCTTTTCTTTATTTCATGAGGACGTTGAGTTTTAATGATATCATTATCTTCACTAGCTTCTAACACAAGGAAACTCAAGATCGGTCCATTTTCTCCAAAAATCTTTTGTAGTAAGTTTTTATGCAAGTGGAAAACTTAATGCTAACAGAAACAAATTTGACCACACTTTTAAAGTTACAGGATAATTGCTAATTCTGTGGTCATTCATTCCCAAGCTATAAACTCCAACACAGGAAACTATGAGAAATGCAACCACTGGTAAAATTAAACCTGCAATTATAGCACCAATTTCTAGGATATGTTGATTTTTCTTTCTCTCTGTTTTGTAAGATGCACTCAAATATACAAAATTATCTCATTTATTTCTCACATGTTGACCTGGTAAACCCAGTTTTCCATATTGTGATGGTTTCAATAATTTATGACTGTTTTTGATTCTGCGTATAAACTTTCTTGTTCAATGATTTTTAAAGTTGTCATCTAATATAAGGGTAAGATAGCCAGTATATTAGTATGACCCACCCTTGAAAACACTAATAAAAACAAAAACATAAGCACTAGAAAACCCTTGCTTTATTTGAGCCCACCCTCCTTTTAATCAATGATTATCTTTGTCATTTAGACTTCGAATTATCTCTGTATTTGCAACAAATCCCCATCACAGTCTATATCTTTACTAACATATGCTACCTACTTGCAGAACATTTTCTAGGTGCCATTTCCCTCCTCTACCACTCTCAGCCTTGCCCAGCTCTTGGGGCAGTGTATTCAAGATTTCATTACTCCCTTACGTAAAAGCACTCAAACAGATCCCAAATTTTCCTCATTGGTCAAGCTCTTCTTCTACCAGAATCTACCTTCCATTACCATTAGCTGCAAAATTAGTTGTTTATCTTTTTCCTTTCCCATAGACTTAGTAAACTATTAGTTTAAAGTGTCCCATTCAATTCTCCGTACATGTCACGTGTCTCCACTGAATCAGCATTGTTAGTTTTAAGGTATCAGTTCCATTTATGGGGTGCTGGATAATTCAAATGACACAACAGATCTGACACACACCCATCCATGGATTGGAAGTGGGGATGAAGGAAATCTAGTAATTATGAATATCGAGCACTTAGTGCTTTGCATACAACTATCTGGATTTAAACCGAGGTAGTCTTAATGTGAAGCCGTCACTTTTAACACTCACCATGCTGCTGTAATGAGGAAAATTAAAAGCAAGAAGGCAGAGGAGGAGGTGGTGGGGAGGGAGAAGGTAAATAGCAGTGGTTAAATCTCTGGTGGCAAAAAAGTCATGGAATGGAATCTTGACTTGGTACTTACTATATGGCCCAACGGCAAAGTGTTTTGAACAAATACAAAGTCCTGTGCTCTGTGCAATGTACTGTCCACTGCACACCTTCTAGTGAGCAAAAAGGCAGATGGACTCTGCTTTCCCAGAGCTTGCAGTTTAGCAGTGAAAAAGATGAGGGGCATAGGACACAGAGTTGATGAAGTCTTCCACGGAAAGCCATGTCTGAGACACTCTCTGAAGAGTTGGTGGATGCTAACAGAAAGGAGCAGGGAAAGGGGATCCCAGCAAAAGAGCCAGCCTGTTCAGAAGTTCCACCTCAAGTGAAAGAGCAGGGTCCTTAAAACAGGGCAAAGAGAGCAGCCAACATAGTTCCTGGTGTGTGACAATGGTTAAGGATGTTGACACTGCTGATGGTGGTCATGAGTCACTGGTGACTGTAAATGTGATGGAGCAATGTATCCTTTTTGGGGGCATGGGAGTGGTTCTGGGGATTAAACCCAGGGCCTTTGCACTGAGTTTACATCCCCAGTCCTTTTTAAAAATTATTATTATTTTTGATTTTAGACAGGATCTCTCTAAGTTGCAAAGTTGCCCAGGCTGGGCTTAAACTTAAGCCCAGCCTCAGCCTCCAAATGTTCATGTCATCGCCACCAAATTTTCATAACCAACATAAAGCCAATTAACTGAGTTTTATTTTATTCTCAAACTTCAACTCACCATTTAATGGAGGCATTTTTAAAAAGTGCATTTTTTAAAGGACTGACAAGAAAAAAGAAAAAGAAGGAGAACTAAATGTCTAGATCTTGGACATATGACTCATCTCTCTCTAATTTGTGAATGATTTAGAATTTAATAGTATAGGACTAGTGTAATCAGCCCTCTAAATGGTAAATACACAGACAATCTATCGTGTTCATTATGATATAAAATGGGTATATCTTGTTCTCCAGAGAAAAATCTAACTGAAAAATTAAATGAAACATTTGCCTAAAACCACAATACTCTCAGTGGTAGCAGAAACAAAGAAAACAATATTTCTTCCAACGTGAAAATGTGCCTTCCGAATCCCACTCCTTCAGACAGCTTCTGAGCAGTGACCGTCAACGGCGGTGTGAGCTTTCTAACCGTCTCGCAGACAGCATAGAAATCACGGTCCGCGCCATTTCCTCCTTCACCTTCACACTTACCAGCTATCTCAAATAGGTAGATACTTGCTTGAGATAAATCTGAATGCTATGCTAAAATACGCATTGAAATATGCTTTGCATGGGTGATTAAGCCCTATCTATGGCCTTCATCTCCTTCTACAGGTGCTCTATAAATAACAAGTTTCAAAGGATGAGAAAATCTAACAGTTATAAACACTGAACTCTCACGCCCAGAAGATTTCCATAAAAGCCAAATAAAAACATACTGAAAGGTGTGGCTGCTCCCTCTCATTTCTTTCAAATTGACTGACAGTGTTCTATTAAATATCATGTAGTTTGTGTACATAATGATTATTTCCAGTAGGCCTGAAATAACAGAAAACAATAACTATAAGCATGATCTAGAGAAATTACAATCCTCCTACCAAAGCCTGGGAAATAAATTAATTCTCTTAAGTGGCGATTCTAGGAGGAGTTTCCCTCTACCAAAATTCTAAGAGTATATTCACAATTGTGTCTTATATGCAAAAGCACACCCCCCACTGCTCCTTGAGAAGAGGACACAATTTTCTTTAGACCATCATTAGGGTGCATACCTCAAAAGGGTAAAACATTACTCAACAATATCTTCCTTCTGCTATTATTTTACCCAGCAATATCAAAACATCTAGAAAAATAAAAGGGATGCACCTCTGTAATTCCTCATCCCGAGCTAGTAAAATATTTAATAAGTGTAAAAATATTATAGGTGTTAAACAGTGTAATAGTCATTTGTTCAAAGATCAGAAAATGTCACTAAGGGGCAAAACAAATAAATTGGAATATATGACCCTATTCAAATTTTTTATCGATTGTTATTTTTAAAAGTTCAAAAACTCTGGATAAGTCCACTTATCTGAAAGTGGACTATTGTGTGATGTCCTTTGACAAAATTCTGTTAAGATCACATATAGGACAGGAATTTGAGTATTGTAAAACAGATCATCACATTTGCCAATATCATCAGTAATTTTCTTTTTTTTTTTTTGCATTTATCATGGCCTGTGAATTTTAAGATCATTCTTTCTTTTCCCGTACTTGGTCTTCCTGTGCCTTGCTCATTCTTCCCAATGATATCATCCCTCAATGATTATAATTCTAAGTTTTATAAAAAATGAGATGCTATAGATAATAACTGAGTAAATAGTTATCTATAATCAGTCACATATACTAGAGAAATAAACTAGCAGTTCCACAACAAAATGAAATTCTAGGTTGTTTTATTTTGACAATGCAATACTATTCACTCATCTGCATAGACATAATGAATATCTTGAACTCATTTTCTATAAAATTTTCACAAAGCTTATATTAATTGTATGAGGTATCTTTTTAAGATGTATTTTAAGGTATATCATAATTAACGGTATGCTTTGTAAAGTGATAGAAAAAAAGAGAGAGAAAAAGTGGAGGAAGAAATTTGGGGAAAGCAACAGCAAATAGCCAAAGAACACTTTGTGCTTCTTGGCTGCGGAGGAATGGTGGATAACAGTCTGTGCCTTTACATTTATGCATTTTTCAGTATAGGTCGATTTTTTTTAAGCCATGTAGTTAGTACTCTGATCAAGATAGGAGAAGCAGGCTGCAGCGGTTGGGCAGTGGCAGTCTGCATGGTGCACAGAGAGCAGACAGAACAGTACAAGATGAGGCTGGAGAAGTTACATATGTAGGTTAAGAAATTGGCTCTTTAATGGAAAGTCATTAAGCATAGTTCATTTTAAACAACTTTAGCATTGTTATGCAAAAGCCACCACAACTCAATTTTACTGGGCTTGTGCTATTCATTACCACACTCTCCCACCTGAGAATTTGGTGGAAGCAATAACACAGGTATGACAAATGGCCTTTCTCCAACGAGTGTTCCACAAAAGAATTAAGCTCTACAGAAACTTATCTGAAAACTATTTTTCAATTCTCCCAACAGTGAATAGCTGGTATCATTGTAGGTGCACCATTAGAGAGTAATTCTCTCGCAAAACTCCAGTTGAGAAGGGCTGACAATATGGATAGCTCCTGATCTGATTCAATTCATATTTTCTTCTAATGTTCAATTCTATTATTTTTTTGTTTCTGGTTCCATATTCTGCCCATGGTGGACCACATTAAAATAACACATACATCGATTAAATACATTTATACATTTTTAATACTCAAAATTCCTTAAGTACAACATTTTATTCAATTGTATTGCTAGTGTGGCAAGGTCATTATTAGAGCAGTTCCCCCAAATGGTTCCAAGTCTCCTTCCATTTGCATGGTAAGATCATACCTACTTGATCTTTTGAAGTTATATATGGCCATGTAAATTCTTTTGGTCATAAAAGTATGAGTAAAAGTGATGAGTGTCTTTCCAAGAAGAATCTTTAAGAGCTAATACATGCTTCAATATACTTCTCTTTTCCTACCCCAGTGAACATGGCCCCATGTGTTGGGACAGAGCTCAGGTCTCAGAGTAACTACAGTGAGCAGAAGTCTCTTAACATCTCACCTTGAGCATGTATCATGCGTATGAGGGGAAAAAATTACCGTATTCAGCCACTGAAATGTTTGTAGCATTTGTTATTACATCATAACTTTACCTATCCTGCCTGACGCAGATGTGCCTTTCAAAATGCTCTGCAAAATTCCTACCCCCAACCACCTACATACCGGAAGTGGTTAAATCTCTGCAAGTTTTAGTGACCCTGCTTTCTGACGCCCACCAAATGGGACACTTTATATTCTGTCTTCTCTCCTCAACGCCATCTGAAGGGACTTTCCTTCCCCGCAAAATGTACCAAATGTAGGGCAATGGGACTGTTTGATCCTAAGCAGGAAACAAGAGAGTGTGTTGTCCTTTGAGAATTTTAAAATAGCAATAAGACCAACTAAAAACTCGTATGCATTTTATTACCACCATGTGACTGCTGTGCAACACAGTTTCTAAGTGCCTATTGCATAGTATGTTGGAGAAATTCCCCAGCAGTGAACACCCAAGCAGCTGGGATCCAGGAAATTAGTTGCTCATTTCCTCAGCTCCTCCCAGGTCCAAGGTATGATGCTATGCATTTCAGATAAGGTAAGAGACAGCACTGACACTTCCCTAGCCTCATGGGGTTTGCACTCAGGGTGCATGGGAAGGAATGCTACAAATTGTCACGAAGTGCATCTTTCCTTCTTGAGAAGATGACACTTAAAATAGACCTGAGCGATAGGAAGAAAAGCATCCCAAGCAGAGTGATCATCAGCGCAAAAGCCTAAAAGCAAGAACAAGGCTACTGTGCTCGAGCACCATGAATTAAGCAGTGAGTGGAGATCGGGAAATCTGCAAGATCTTGCGGCTCATTCATTGTAAGGAGTCAGGATTTTAATCTGATTGCAAAAGGGAAGCACTGCAGAACTTTAAGGAGGATGATTATATAATACAACTTGCTCTTCAGAAAGCTCCACTGGTTACTGTATGGAGATGGAGAGGTAAAAAGGGAAACAGAAACCAGCTAGGGGGCTGCTGCACTGGTCCAGACAGGGATGGTCCCCTGTGAATAAAGGCTTCAGCAATGGACATTTGATGGCAACATTCAAATCCAGGAAATGTTTTGGGGATAGCAAGGATAAAGCTTACTGATGGATCAACTATTGGCTATAAATTAATGACTTCTGGTTAAAGTTTTGGATCCAGTGGATGGTGGATATCAGCTACTGAAAAATTTTCTTAGCTTGTGCTTTGCTCAACTAGGAAAAAAAAAGCTAATTCTCCTTCGCCAACTTCCTCCTTCAGTGAGAAAGAAGGAAGAAAGAAAGAAAGGAAGGAAGGAAGAAAGAAAGAAAGAAGGAAGGAAAGAGAGACTAAAAAAACGTGATGAAAGAAGTATTTTTCAGTCGATTAGCCTTGTCATTAATTCAGGCTACCAGACAATATCATTGTTCAAATAATCCAGGAAATACTAACCCAGGGTGTCCAGAACTGAACTCAAATGAATGATTTGATTGGCCCACGGTGATGTCATAATTCTATTTCAGAGTAGAACTGAAGTCTGGATGTTTATGCCCAGAGCCTGAGGTCTGACCACCCACTAGTCCCTGAGCCCTCAGCAAGAGCCAGGCTGTGCCGAGACCATTCTTGGAGCTGATAAAAAGCTGTAGATGGCTATGCCTTAGGTTAGAGAGTTGTGTAATGCATCCATAATGGCAGTGGAAGTAAGATTAGAAACCAGCAAATATATGTCAGTGTGGTCTGACCCCTTTCTGAGTTCACATCAAAATCCCATTTGCTTTCCAGAAAGCAGTGGTGCAAATCATTATTACTGTTCATGGGCTCTTTGGGACGGTTCTTCTAGGACACGGTTTTCCCTTGCACTAGAAACTATTTTAAAAGTAAACAACACAAGGCACCACTATTTTTGTAGTATTTTTTATTAGTACATGTCTGTAGTACATAATGTTTATATTCCTAGTGTGGAGCTGCTACATGTACATAATACATTTTAATTCCTTTTTTAATTCCCTTTCCCTCCCTTTCTTCTACGCTCCCTCCATTTCTTGATCCTCTTCCCCTTTGAGAAAGAGCTATCTTCCACTTTCTATTATCTATCTTTTATTTTGCGTTTTTATGTATTTATCCTTTAGATTTATCATCCAAAAGAAACCATGCATTATTTAAGCTTATGTGTCTGATTTACTTCACCTAAAATTATGGTTTCAAGGTGTATCTATTTTCCTACAAATGACTCAAATGTATCTTTCTCAATGGCAGAGTAGTACCACATTGTGTATAAATACTACTTTTTTTATCCGTTCTACATTGTATCCATCTGTTGATGGACACACAGGCCACTTCCAAGATTTAGCTGTTATGAATTATGATGCTATAAACATGAGTATGCATGTATCACCATAATATGATGTCTTTCACACTTTCAGGAAGATACCTGGAAGGAGGAGGACTACTATTTAAAGAAAATCTAACTGCCTTCTCAGAAATTTTGTTGCACAAAAAGGGAGTGGCAAAAAGCTTTATTCAATATCTACAAAGATGGGGACCATGGGTTGTCTGCTTATACCCACAAGACTGAATTAAACAGTGTCATTCCCAAAAGGCAACAATTGTTCCCAAGAATATTTCTTCCTTAAAAATGGATTCTTGTTCATTGTCAACTTACGAGAAAACTCTCACGTGGCTAGCAGCATGCAAAGACTCAGAGCTTTCAAAGGACATGGTATTATTCAAACACACCATTGGTGCAATCTGCAGGTCAACAAATTGCAACTTTAGTTTTCCTTTTTCGTGTGTGTTTTCAGCACTAGGCTTGGAACTGGAGGGTGGTTGGGGACCACAGGACGATCCTCTTGGCTTTGGCCAACCAGCCCTAGGTGTGTTGACGGCATCTCTACCACTTGGCTCGTAGTTTATCTCTGATTAATTCATTGTAATAAGATAATGAATAATCACAGACTGTAGAATGAACACAATGTATTGTAAGACGGAGCCACAAAATCATACCAGTTCAAGTCACGCACATGTAACAGTACCAAGACTGTGGTAGCCCAGTAACAGCGAGCATTGCACACAGTGGTAAAGGCTTGGAGTCTGGACGGAGGCTTCCTGAGATCAAGTCTCATTTCTCTTATAGCTGTCTATATGTGAGCTTGGTAAATCTGTTCCACGGGACAACAATAGAACATATCTCATAGGATGGTTGGAATGATCGAATTAAATAACGCATGCAAATTACACAGGACAGCACCTGGAAAGTCTAGGGACCATATAAACAACTGCTGTTATAATAACTACACTACTTTCTTTTGTCTAAGGCCACACTTAGTAAGCATTCCCTTTATGACTTCATGTGTTGTCACAAATTGTCTTTCAAAAGAAAATGACAAACTAACAGGCAGTAAGTCTCTACCATATACCAGCCCCTATTCTACAGAATGTACATACTCTTTCTCTAAGTCTGAATCACTCCCCCCCACTGCAGTAGCTCATGATCCAAAAGTGGAGAAGTACAGTATAATAGAGGCACAGTGACAACCTTGACCTAGACTCCAAATCTATCTCCACACTAACTAGATTTATGACCTTGAACAATTTATTCCAGCCTTATGAGCTATCATGTCCATATCTATAAGGCAGATGAATGCCTAGTTTTCATGGTGCCTGTGAAGATCTAGTGAGCTTATATATATATAGATTAATGTGGTTGGAACATGAGAAAAGCTAATTACTTTTCCCACCCAGGAATCTACTTTGGGAAAACTGAAGGTCAACAGTCATTTTACTATTTAAATATAATCTATTATCACTCTTTATAGAGAAATACATTTTATATCATCTTTATATTTTATGCCATCATTACATGTATAGTGAGAGAAAAGTAAATGACATAAAGATCTAGAAACAGTGCTAAGTTTCCAATAGAAATGTCCTTTTAGTATATATCCACCTTCAGCCTGATATATTTGACCATATAAAATTTTCTTCCTTTAATTTTCTCTGTAACTCATTTTAAACCAAAGAATACAAGTTAATTGGGGCAGAGAAAAAAAATGGGATAATGATCAACAGTTGTGAGGTGACAGGCATTGATGGCTTGCCCAGTAATACACAGAGGCTTATCCTGACTTTTTATTCCAAAAATAAGTCTACAGCTCGTCAACCAAATCCTAACTCTGTCAGGGTCACAGTTCTATAAGGAGGGTTGGGCTGCTAAGTGGCTAAATGGCTCTAAGAAACTAGATTCTAAGATCTGATTATGGTTTTTTTTGTTTGTTTGTTTGTTTGTTTGTTTTGGTGCTGGGCATTGAACTCGGGTCCTTGTGCTTGCAAGGCAAGCACTCTAACCACTGTGCTAAATCCCCAGCACCTTGATTATGTTTTATATCATTGCTCTTCATTTGATTTCAAGGAAGTGATGAGGACCATTAAACAATATATAAAATTAAGGACTCCAGAGCTACAAACACGTTTCTATTTACTGAAACCTTGCACTGAACCAGGGACTGGTCACAGCCTACAGATCCAGGTGGTGTTGGCAAATGATTACGTGCATGTGCACTGGCTTGAGTAGCAGAAGATGTCAGAGCCCAAGTCTTTTAAATGCAGCTCACCCTTCTGATGACCTAGCATGACTGTTGGGGCTCCCTGTCGCAGCAGGATTGCTGGGTACTAAAACTAGGAGCCGAGTCAGAAATGTCAGAAATGTATCCACTCTACAAATATTTATTGCATACCTACTGTATAAATAAAATATGTCAAATTTCAATGGCCTAATAGTGCTTATATACTAGCAAGCAGAAAACAGTAATAAATAAATAAATAATTTAGTATATTGGAAGATGAAAATAGCTAAGAGGAACACAAAGTATAGCAAGATGAGGAATATTAGGAATCTATAGAGAGAGCCACAGTTTTAAATACAATGGTCAAGCTAAACTTGGCGGTGCACACCTGTAATCCCAGCTACTTGGGAGGTTGAGGTAGAAGATCGCAAGTTGAAGGCCAGCCTGAAAAAGTTAGCAAGTCCCTGTCTTAAAATTTAAAAAAAATAAAAAATAAAAAAATAAAAACAGAAAGTTCTGAGAGTGTATCTCAATGGTCCCTGGGTTTAACCCCTAGTGTTGCAACAACAAGCAAACAAACAAAAACATGGTCAGAGTAGTTCTCATTGAGAAGATGATTTTGAGGAAACACTTTAGGGGTGGGGAGTAGGCTGCGTAGCTACTTGCATGAAGAGCATGCGGGTGACCAAAAACGCCAGCGTAAAGGTGAATTATTCCAAGGAGACTGGTGTGTGTGGAAGATGACACAAGGTAAAGAGACTTTGACCAGAACATGGAAAGCTGTGAGAACTTTAATTATTACTGAGTGAAATGTGGAGCCATGCGAGATTTTGAGCAGAGGAGTGACATGATTTAACATTTAAAAGATTAGTAGGATGGTGTGCAGAGGAGAGGAGTACTAGAAGGAAAGAAAGGGAAAAGCAGAAAGGCAACAGGGGACAGAGGGAAATGGGAAAATATGGAAAATGATGAATGAACCTGCTGTAAATAGGGAGGGAGGGTGCAGAGGGGAGCGGGGGAGAGGGGGGAGAACCAAGATACATCATGTATAGGTACAGAATTAATGTAATGAATGTGACCATTGTATGTAGAACATACCAATACATGTTCTTGGTTTAAAAAAAAAAAAAAGATTAGTAGGCTGTAGCAAAAATCCAGGTAAGATACAGCAGCAGGTCAGATCACAGTGCTTATAGCAGCAGGGGTGGTGAGAACTGGTCAAATTCTGGATAAGTTTTGAATCAGGATTTACTGGTGGAATTAATGTTGGATGTGACAGGAAACAGCTCTAAGGTTTGGGGTCTGGAAAACTAGAAGGTTGATGTTGTTATCAAATGAGATTTGAAAGGAGTAGGTTTTGGGGGATGATCAGAAGTTCAGTTTTAAAAGTGGTTGTTTTGAGAGGTCTGTGAGACATGGAACAGGAAGTATAGACATTTGCGTATGGTGAACTGGAGTTCAGAAGACACGTCTGCATGGGAGACACACAGACGAGACTTCTAGGGGTGAGGGCCGATGAAGAAGAGAGCCAAGGAGAGAAGGAACCAACCAAAGAAATGGAGAAGGACTGACCAGAGAGACGATCCCCTTTCAAATTAGGAGGGAGGAAATTCTCGACTAGTGGGAAGCAGCCATTTTCCACACTGTTTTTGCAATTTGAAATGTGTGATTTGGGTGATGTGATGTGATGTGACCTTGTGTATGGCTCATGGTGGTTTCACGGACTCTGAGGTTGGGAAAAGCAGCCTGGATTATGTTATTGTGTGAGAGTGTTTGGCATGTTTTGTTTATGTGGCTGAGTGGGCCCACATGTCCCAAGAGATAGAACCTCATGACCAGGGAAGCCCTCAGAATAAGGCTGTTAGGGACAACTCCTTCCACTTAACAAAGAGGAAAATGTTTTATTATTTTTTATTTTGTTCATTGAGAGTATTTTTTACAAATAATTAATTCCCAGTGATGCTCTCATATGAATCCTGTTCTGTGTAAATGACCTACAAAAACCTTTCCACTGAATTTAGTATATCCAACTCTTCTTCAGAGAAGGGGAATTTATAAGGTGTTTACTGAGTATTAGGAGTATTCTCTTCTTTTAAAATTAATCCTTTTCACTCATGTAGGTCCTATATCATCATTGTTATAAATGATGTACTACTTCTTGTCACTTGGCCGTATAATTAAGAGTTACGCCCCACTCGTTCAGAAATATTTGTTCACCAGGCTGACTCAGCTCCAACATTGAAGCAGGAGATCTTACCTTTCAGGTCTTTCCTGCAGTCAAACTATACAAAAGAATATAAATTCATGTGCTTATACTCCTGTGAACTTACAATCATATAGCAACTAGCATAGGCCGGATCTAAAAGTTTGGCAAATATTAACTCATTGTGTCCTCTCAACAACACCCTGTAACAGTGCTATCAACACCGGCTTTTTACAGATAAAGAAAATGAGTTACAGAGTGATTAGGCTACTTGCCAGGGACACACAGCTGGTAAGTGGCAGAGCCAGAACTTGAACACAGACAGCTGGGTTCTGGAGCCCTAAGCTTCATTGCTGTGCTACGCTTTGTCCTCTCCTTTTCTTGGTAGTTTTACACTATGTAAAACACTTTGCTTTGGTAAGATCGGAACTTCATATCTAGCACTTTTAGATCACCCTTTAAATTTCAAAACAGCATCTGAAATCCGCAGTGTGATGAGCCACTCAGGCCTCGGCCTGGCCGTGACACAGCCCAGTGAAGAGCCTCACAGCCGGCACTTCTCAGTCGGCCCACCCTGGGTGCAGGTGCAGCTATCCTGAGTATTCCTGGGACTTCAAGATCTGATGACTGTACATCAGATCTGTTGTGGGTGTTTTAAGCACATTCAGTGTAAGAGCAACTATTTTAATACGTTAAGGAATATCCACATAAAGATTAAGAATGCTTAATCTACTTCTTCTAGTATTTTTTAAGTGAAAGGCTCAATACAAGAAACTGTTTGGACAAATTAAAAAGCCATGTTGATCAAAGAGTTTCGACCCTTGCATTTTCTATTGTCCGGATGGAATTTATGTTCCTTTAACTCACTGTCCAGGCTGACCCCAGTCAGCGGCAAGTTTCCAGTATCTACAGATATTTCCTTCTAATCGCGTAGGCAGCATCGCAAATTTTTTCTCACCTGGCCTGGCTCCTCGGTGCTCGACTTCTCTGCAGAGAGTCCTGTGCACATCAAAGTGAGAGCAGTTTGCCTGTGGCTGCAGATACTGATGCCACATTCCAGGCCAGGCCTGATGTTCTGCATAGGCTACTGCTCTGCCCAGCAAAATTCAGGAAGAAGAGCCTACAGCTGTGCTTCTCAGCCTTGGCTGCCCACAGAAACACCGAGGATACTTTGAAAGATCCTATTGCTGAGATTGTGTCTTCAGAGGTTCGATTTAATTTGTCCAGGGTGTAACTGGGGCGGCAGGACTTTTCAGAGCACTGAGGTGACTTTACTATTCAGTCATAATTAAGATCAAGCACTTTAGGACAGTGGTCCTGGACCCTCGGCCCCCAGGTTCCTTCCATCTCCCAGGAACTCAGCAGAAATGCAAATTCCCAGGCCCTGTGTTAGCGTCCTGTCACTGTGATAAAATACCTGAGATAAATTCTAAAGCTCATAGCTTTGGAGGTGTCAGTCCATGACAAATTGGCCCTATTCCTTTGGGCCTGTGGTGAAGCAGCATATCACGGTGGGGAGTGGATGGTACAGCAAACTCTTCATCTCATGGCTTGTATACAAAAGGAGAGAGAGAGAAAGAGGAAAGTACTAGTGGCCCACCACCTCCTGCAAGGGCACCCCTCAGTGATGTACATCTTCACACTAGGCCCCACCTCTAACAGGTTCTACCATCTCCCAGTGTTGTCCCTCTGGGAAGCCTTTAACACAAACACCTCAGGAGGATGCTCCAGATCCAAACTATAGCATGCCTCACCCCAAGAAAGTGTTCAGCATCCATGTTAACCAACATTTGTGTGATTTGAATGTACGTCAAGTTTAAGAACCACTGGTTTAAAGACTCAAAGAATATATTTTCTATTTCTCTCCCTTTTTCTTCTTCTTCCTTTTTTCTTGTTCCTCTTCCCTCCCTCCTTTTCTCCCCCACTCCGTTAATTCCAGGTTTGCAAACTGTTTGGAATAGTAGGTCTATGGCAAAATACACTGATTTTAAAAAAACCTTGAAGAACTGGCAGTGGGTGTGAGGAAAGCAATCCAATTGATACCAATATTTGGGTCAGCTTGATAACCGGCAGCTGGTCATTTTCAACCCATCTGGTAAACTTGATCCAAATTCTTTGGTTTTACATATTTATATTTCTAATTAGAATAGATAATGCCATAAAGCATAAATGGAAGGCAACCAAATGGGAATTATTTTGTTATATGCTTCTGCCAATCACAACCCAGTGCTTGTTAGAGTGCTGTGCAGATCTACTCTATCAGAATGTGCCTGAGCCCAGATAGAAATGACACCGCCACCTTTAAACTATCGGTGAAGCTAAGGCCTCTGGGTGATTTTCTTAAAGTCTATAGAATTAGGTCTTTGCCTACATATTTTTAGCCCTGAATCCTGAGACTACCAGTCCTTGGACACTTGAATCTGACTTCCCTTCACATCTGAGGAAGAAGTTCCTCATGGGCAATACGCTGACACATACCATGGCTGATGCCTTTCCAGTTTTTAGCAGAGAGGCTTTATTCTTCAACTACATGAACTGGTTCCTTTTCCTCCTCACCCCAATTCTTCAATCCTATACTCTGTTTTTACCACCTTCATAGACTTCTTAATTCTTCATTTTGTTTACCTATAACATTACCTGTCTCTCCCACTAGACTTTAAGCTCCAAGTCAAAAGATACTTCAGGGACATTCAATACACTTTGTCGAAAGAATAAAGTGAGTTTTTGACCATTTTCTGAGATGACAGTAAAGCTAATTGGTAAAGGTTCTCTTCCAGAAGACAGAGTGGTTGGTCATCTTTCTGACCCCATCAGTACTCTGGGTTGAGACATCACCAACTCACCAGATAGAAGGCTATGTTCAAACTATATGAAATGTAAAATCATGTATTATAACTGAAATTTCACTGTTTGAACTGAGCAGAATTTCTAAGGATCCTAAATATTATTTTCTTCATCTTGATCTGATCTTTTCCAAACGAAATTAGGAGAACAAGAGTCTGGTATCTTAGGAAAGGAAAGAAATAATTTCCCCTGGAAGATTAGGTTGTGTTATTTCTTCTTATTGCTACTACTGACTGATTAAAAGTCATTGACGCAAAATAGGGAGTTCTTAGATTCCATTACTCTTCTGGACAAAAATGCTTTAAAGTGTGAGTCAATCCAACCCTAACCAAAAGGAAGAGGGAATGCTTCGTAAATAAAATCCCATCTCTAATGTACATTTAATTAAATGTAGCCACCAATATTACAGTCCCTAAAATTACAAATGTGCCTCTGCCACGTTCATATTACCTGAATAAACTGAAATTCTTGAAGCAAAATAAGCCTTTTCACCACTTTTTCCCCTTGTATTCACAATTTAAAAGTATTTGCTCATAGGAAATGAATGTAAAAGGGACACATATTTGCGAGTTTACTTCATAGTCAACCACAAGGAAAATAGTCATCATCTGTATTATAAACCCAAAATGCCATCTTATAACTTTGCATCATAGAACTTGCCAAAATAACATTTTATAACCTTACTGAATGTACAATTCTAAATGATCACTTTTTGAATGAAATCAGAATGTCAGGCTTAGTTGTCCTGCATAAAACAAATCATGAAAGTTCTATCATCTCATGCTTTGCTTTCATTCAGACAATTTCAATCTCCTGCAAAGCAGTTGAGCCAATCTATTTGTTTAGTGCATTCTGCTGGCCTAATACCCATGAAAGAATTCAATACTCTAGTGATTATGATATGGGGGTTCACTCACTGCTTTTGGAAACAGTGCCCAGAAGAGGCAGCAATAAGTGAAAAGCTGCTGGGAGAAAAAAACAAAAAGCTAAACCAACAATACAATATCACAACACATCACAATTTGACTTGAAAAAGCAGAGGTAGGATACTGGCTTTCTTCTTTACAGATACATATCATTTCCCTTGACATTCTGCCCCACCCGCCATCAAGGAATATTCATCTAGGAAAGATAGTCAACACTTTCCCCCAGGGAGAGCTTCAGGAGCGACCGCGTCTGGCTGGCAATATGTGAGAAACTTTATTTCAAAAATAAGTATTTCTGCTGTGCTTCCTTAGGGGATCCAAAGGTCAGGATAACTATAGAATTTGCTTCACGGCACATACTCTTCTCATTTTCACCACAATTATTTCTTTTCAATAAACACATTCGAGTTCTTGCCAGAATGTTCATTACGAGATTTACGACAGCAGAAAGTGAAAAGCAACTCAAATGTCCAGTGTCAGGGAGTTGGCAGAGTAAAACATGGTACACACATTTCAATAGAATATGACACAGGCACAAAGTTAAATGATGGTGTAACAATATTGGTGTGGAAAGATTTTCATTTATGTTGCCCATTGAAGAGAACATATTAAATACAATGTTCTTTCATATATATGTTGTATCATAATGTATGAATAAAAGAAATAGGACTGTATGTATAATATATGAAATTTTGTATGTATTATAGAAAACATTTTGTAATATACAAAATATGCTATACCATGTATATAAAATATTATTTCTTTATGAGAGTTTTTTCCTAGCCCCAGACTACATCATTCCCTCCCATCAGCATTCTCCTCCTGTATTGTCTACCCTCCTAATAGCACTTATCACAACTGTAAATAACTATTCAACTGTTTCCTAGTTGTTTGAATCTCTCCCCACATGAATATAATCTCCTTGAGGGACAAGTTCATTTTATATTGTACTGTAACTAGCTGCATCTAATTTTTGATAATCAGTTCAAAATCTCTTTGTTGAGCAAAAGAATTCAAAGAATGGATGACTGAGTTAATATGTATAGAAAAAAGTCAAGAAAAATATATAAAATGTTAACTACGGTTTTTCTGTAGATGAAAAGGGAGTGAAGATGATTTTTTCTTTTCATTATATTATTTTTGTATTTTCTTATAGGAAGGATATGTATTTTTCAAATATAAACAATTTAATAGAATTTTTAAAAATGGAAATGTTACTCATCAGCTTTGCTGCAATAATGCTATAGTCAATTCCAGAATATCACAATCTTACAACATTAAGCATGCATCTCTCTCCCAATGTCCAGGGTCACCTGCCCAGCTGTGTTCCAAACTGCAGGTCAAGTTCAGGCTTCTCCACAGTGCCCTACGGGCAGCCAGGTGGAAGGGTTGGGAAGTGGCCAAAGCACAAGAGATAGCACCAGAAACATGTAATGCCTTTGGAAACCTCTGCTCAGGACTGGTACTCTGCCACTTATGCCCCCTCTTGATCAGTCAAAGCAAGTCACATGGCCAAGCCCAAAGGCAGTGGAACAATGATGTATATTCTGTTACCCATGAGACGTGGCAACTCCCTGACAATGGGAAGACATGTGATAGGTTGGAAGCAATGATCTGGATACAGTAATCCAACCTATGATAATACCTAATATTTTCTAGTAATTAAGGTCAGTTCTGTGCTAATAAAGTGCAAGTCTAAAGGTCAGAATCATAAACATCATGCTCTAAAAATGAGAGCTGAATCTCTATTTAAAAAACAGCCTTTCAAAACATGCATCAATAGATATAATTATCGATAATCTCACAGTATAAAGTTAATAATGTGGCAAAGAAAAAAGCAAGCTGTTATTCTATCACTTGCTGGGTGTGGTAGATTGTTGTATTACTAGTCTTCAGTGATTCACACCAGATACCTATCTTCAAGTAAACCAATGATTTTTAATTAGCAATGTCTATAGGCATGTTCAATTGTCATGGCCTGGGAGTATGAAGGGGATTGTTACAGAAATGGAGGAGTGTGAAGGGAGATAAGGAGGTGAGGCAGGCTGTTGAACCACTTACAATACACACGGCAGCCCATAGAACAAAGAATTACTATAGAAGGTAAATAGTGTTACTGCTGAGAAATCCTGTATAAAAACAGGTCGTCCATTCCCACATTCCCCCTGGTTTGGCCATGTGATTTCCTTTGGCCAATGAGGCATTAGCCACTATGCACAAGCAGAGTTGTGAACAGTGAATGCTCACTGGGGCTTGCTATCTCTCGCTACATTGGGAATCCAGCAATCATATGAAAAACCCTGACTTCCCACTAACTGCTAGAGACGGTGGCTGAGTTGTTCCCTTTGCCCCGGCCACTTACCAATCACATGAGTAAGGCCATCTAGTGCTAATTAACTCTTAGCAAACTCTCCAACTACCTGAAGCTATGTGAATAAATCCAGGCAAGATTTCAAAAGAACCGCCCACCTGAGCATAACCCAGATTGACAAACATAGCATTATAATCTGATAAATCACTGCAACTATGTTTGGAGGCAGTTTATTAAGAAAGAAAGATATCCTGTACATGTTGAATTACAGGCTTAGACATCGTGACCAAAGACTCAGACATACAGTAGTTAAAATAAGAAATTTATGCTTAAAAGTCCAGGAAGCCTTAACATGTCTTTCTAACTCTGGGTCCAAGAAGGCTCCTCCAGTTCCTGTCATCACAATTGCATCCTAATCATCCAAAAGGTGGAAAACACAGTAGATGTTCACAAGCAATCTGTTAGGTCAACACACTAACATGCTACATATCATTTCCGCTCACACCCCATTACCCTATTACTGGAGCATAAACGTGGTCACGCTAGCTTCAAAGGGGCTAAAAAAATATTGACTTTAGCTACAGAAAATATATTTGTGTGGAGAATGGGTATTGGAAAATAATTATCTACAATAGACATTGATCCTTAAAAAACTCAGTTATATGCACAAATTACTTGAGGTGGTTTTTGGTCGTCTGAGCACCCCATAAAACTGTTCAATTCTCCTTTCCACCTCACTAGCACAACTCTGATGGAGTCACTACTTAAACCACTTATTCTTGAAAATGTATGTCATTTATGGGGAGAAAGTTTATATCCATCAAAGTAGATGATAATGAGTTTTTGTAATGCAAGTATTTTGTCCTAATTTTGATTATGAAATTAAATTACTTTTCCAAGTGTTATTGCTTAGATCTGACCATGTATCAAAGTATGAAAGACTTGGCTCTCAGCCCATGGCACCATTGCTTGTGATGGAACTTTTAGGAGCCCAGTGGGAGGAAGTTGGGTCATTGGAGGCGTGCCCTACAAAGGGATACTGGACCTTGGCCCTTTCTCCCTCTCTCTGTCCTTCTCTTCTTCTCCTTCTCCTCTTCTTCCTCTTCCTTCTCCTCCTCCTCCTCCTCTTTCTGTCTCTCTCCATCTGTCCTCTCTCTCTTTGCGATCATCAGGTGAGCAGTGTTGCTCCACCACATGATCCTCATGGTGGTGTACAGTGCCACCAAAACAACAGAGCCAAGTGACCATGGGCTGAAACCTTTGAAAAAAATAATCCAAAATAAATCTTTCCTCCTTGTTAAGTATCTCAGGTACTCATTACAATAACAGAAAAAAAGCTAACTAGCCCACGTAGGAACCATTCCTAGTATGTGAAAGCTTCCAAAGCAAAAGAAGGTCATATCTTAGTCATAGACTCTGGAATGCTATATTTATCATCCCCTTTTCTTACAAATTTCCCCCGAATTTTCTAATTCACAGTAAATTTTCACACGCCTCGGTGCCAGATCATAAGATATGATAGACCCTGGTAAAGGACTAGATTTAACTGAGCACTATGGCCTATAAAATATAAAAATACACAAAGCAGATGAATGAGAGAACACAAAAAAGGAAATATGAATGATTTAATAAACTTAGAAACATGTACACTCCTCTTCCATTAAAGAAGAGGAAATCAAAACTATGCTGAGATAGCAATTTTCACTTACAGAATTACCTGTTTGTTAATATACTGTTGGTGGAAACATAAACAGAGAGTAACTCTTATTCATTGCTGGTATCCAGAATAAATTGTTTAACCAAAGGGAAAAAATTTACCAGGAACTGTAAAATTTTAGCTACGTATATGACCTTTGCTTTAACAATTCTATTTCAAGGAATTTATCTTAAAAATATACACATAAAAATTATGTGTACGTGAAGATTTTCTGAAGCATTGTTTGTTCATTAAAGAGAAAAAAAGGAAGTAACCTAGCTGTTTATTAGTAGAGAATTTGTTAAATATAGTATATCCATGCGATGAGATATCCTATAACTATAAATGAAGAATATATGTGCAATACTTCTAAATGTGATTAAAAAAAAAACCTACAGTACTTTTTAAAAAAACATTTATTATGATAAAAGACATATGGTCACTAATCCCCTTCCAAAGACTCACCCTCACTTCAAAAACACTTCTCCCATCGTTCTGGCGTTTTCAGAAGCAACTCCAGAGTCCTCTTTTGTGCATGCCTGTAGCTGTGCTTTTGTGGCTGCCTGGACGTCCTGACTTGACTCAGGATGTTCACCTTTCATAGTCATTTTTAGGTCTCAGCTCAAGCACTACAGACAATTAGCAGGAATCACAGCTGAGTATTAAAAAGTACATAAAAATGTTAGCAATTCTTTCTAGTGGGAGAGATTCTAGATGGTTTGTATTTTCTTTTTCACGTGACACATTTTCTAGACTTACTACAATGACACTACATTACTTTTACATTAGAAGAGCTCTGTGGTTACCTTCCTGACCACAGCGTGCTGTTCAAATTTCTGGTCCCCACAGTTCTGTGGAGTGAGAGGTTACAGATGCAGTGCTTGGCTGCAGGTTCATTTCCTGTTTCTGCTCCTTAACTTCCGGCAGGAGCCACCATTTCTCTATTTCCAGATGCTCTTTCACTGCCTTTTGTGCCCTGAAAACATTTCCTCTGTGCTCAGAAAGCACTCATCCTGGTGCTCCTGTTCCAACCCTCCCTGTGGCTTGTCACAATCCCAGTTTATTTTTCTAAACTCAGCTCAAAACATCACCCCTAGATGGAGCTTCACATCCCATCAGGATAAGTTCCTTCGGCCTCCACATTCCTGAGACTCTAGGTTCTCATCTGGTAGCAATACTTAGCTCTTTGCTTTGGGGATTATCCCTGAACAAAGTCTCTGTTTGATGGGACAGGAGCAAAACCCAGGTGAGTACTCAGAAGGAAAATACTCGACGGTTATTTGCTGAATGAATAAGTGAACTGTATCATAGGGTGAGGAAATCAAGATGAGAGATGAACTTGATAAAGTTGTATATTCATTCACTTTATTTTTTTTTAATTTGTGAACTATTTCTACACAAAATAAAGCTGTTGAAATAATAATCGGGGAAAAAATAAGAATAAATTGAAAACATATAATGGACTCTGATTACAAATGGTAAGCCAGGACCTGCAGCCAGGCTTTCATACTACAAGCGTAGTAGTTTCCCACAGCACTGCACTCTTACCAAACGTGGGTGCACGCCATCTGTGTGGACTGGCAGAGGTTTAGTTCTTATTTATTGTTTAGGTGACTTCAGTCTTCAGGGCTGAACCAGAATACACTCGGGGCAGCATGCTTTCCCACTAATATTTTGCTACAGACAGGGCTGTGAACCTATGACTTCCACCCAATGAACCCCCTCAGTTACCACAATTGCACAACGAGGCAAATGCCATGTGTAAACAAAAGGCTTAAAAACACAGAATGTAGACTTAGAACTCACAGCCACATAAAGCAGTCAGCTACAGAGTCCCTCTGACAGTGTTCTGAGCACACAGACCGACACATTTATCCAGCCGCCAGTTGGCTCCCAGAAAGCAGCTCGCCGACACGACTTGGCAGTACTCCCTGGGGCTGTGCGCATTCCTGGTGGCACCGGGCAGGGTGCCAGGCATCACCCTCCGCATGCGAGACAGCAGGGCAAGGTGCCCGAGGCTGAGCAACGAAAACATCTGCCAGAGTCACCGAGTTGCTGGTTGCCTGAGTTCACCCGCAGAGAACGCTGGAGGAGTGAACTGCCAGGCCATTTCCAGGACGTGTCCCTGTTCCTGTCCCTGTGAGGAACACTGCAAACTCCAGAACCCAAGCCCAAAGGTCAGCCAGCGTAGAAACAAATGCAAAAACCTCCCGTCGCCATCAGCAAGTGGCCAGAAGCCAGCGCGCCCACATACTTTCATGATAAGCTGTCAAACACCAGGCTCGAGCCATGCTAGATAACAAGCAACTCGGGGGAATGTAAAAAAAATCTATCAAAATCATTTTTTGCCTTTTTTATAAGACATCGAACAACAAATTGTGAATTTTTTCCCAGAAAGTACTGGTTCTTGGGGTGGAGTCTTTCTTATTTTGTTGATTTTTATTATTTTAGAACAAGTTAAGGGCATTAAACTCCTCAAGGTCATCCTCCACAGCCCTCCTGACCCACGAAGTGGCAGCCTCTGTCCTTTACAGCAGTCGTCGATGCACTGCAGGGAGTCAGGCAGAGCCACTGTTAGCCACAGCAGATGAGTTCATTTCACCAAAAGGAATTTAAAGTTCCGAATCAAATTCCTTACAATGAACTATCCAAAGGCATTTCTGGTCACTCATCATTTTCTGTTACACATTTCATTTTTAAGTCCTAACTTATACCTATGTCACATAATGTCTACAACTATATTATGATCTGCGGAAATAATGAGATTCTTTGGAAGGTAAAAGTAATGGGCACTTTAATTCCAAAGCATCGTATTTGCTATTCAGCCAGCAAATACGTATATAGTGACTCTACCTATACTTCTACCATATGAGTGGTTTACTTCACATTGGAATAGCAAAATTCATTCATTTATTCAATAAAAATATTTAATGCCCACCATATATTGAACACTGTGCCAGACACTAGAGTTACATAATTCTGAGTATGAACACCAGCACTTCCCTCAGGAGACGTTATGAATTTAGCGGAAAAGTCTTCATCCATCAAATCAGTGAGGTCTCAATGTGAGGAAATGTAGAAATTCTCCTCTGTGAAGTCGAAAGATGGCAGAAAAGAACCCATGACCACTCTGGCTGTCAGGCAAGTCCAACATTTGCCTCAGAGAACTTAGGGATGACACTGATCTAAATAACACATATCTTTAATAGTTTTTCTATTTTTAATCACTCACATTAAGTCAGCTTATAAATTCCTGAAGATTCAAATCCTTAGCCATCTCAATGCACTGGCATGATTTTACTCATCGGGTTATAAAAAACTGTAATGCTCTCCAAAGGAAGAGTACCATATGCAAACAGTATCCCTGAAATAAGAAACCAAACCTAGATCAGAAGCCTGAAGCAGGTTGTAGCTGGTTAAAGTTATTTGCTGCACATATAATACTAGAACTGTCCTATGTAACTGTAATGGTAACCCAAATTGAGATTTAAATTTGGTCATTACATCTTAAGTGTTCTCCAGTTCACTATCTCAGTACAATCTCTATTTTATGCCACTTGGAAAATCTTTTTCTCTTGTGCTTTCATCTGTACAATTCAGAACCTATTTTCCGAACGGACATTTGGCTGAATTGTTTGGTTCACTAGCATAACGAGATGGTAGAAATGTATTTTGCAAATCTACACCTAGCCTATAGAGACATTCCACTCAGCTATACTGAATTTCACAAGGAGCTAGCTGTTGGGTTAAGAAAACATATAGCCAAACATACAATGACATCAAGCTTTTTCCCTGACGCCAACTGGGTGTTTGATGTGGTGACACTCTGAGGCCATGTGATGCCAGCTTCAGTTGCATGATTCACACTGTTAATCTTCGGAAATGCTGAATATAAATGAATGATTCTAAATTCTACCCAGCTGTTCAAGAAACACTATTGGTAAATAGTCTCTTCCCTGCCGTAGTCTTCTGCCTTAAAAAAAAAAAATCCTACAGTTACTCAGCAATGTAGGGAGTTCACTAGTTCATTAATCAACCACTGTAAAAATTTTAAATTAGCTTTAACTCAGTTCTCTTTTGCTACTAATGAGCCTATTCGCATTTATCCTATCATTACTCACAAATAGATGCTTAACAGAAAGTTTATTCGAAGCAATGGCTTCAAGGTTTAGAAGTCAACCAAACTCTCTTTGTGCTGGCACCTCATTATCAAGAAAGAAAAAATCCTTTGAGTCCATTATGACTTAAACATGAAATCTTACACACTTTGTTCATGCAACTATGTAGATGGTGTTTGAAAAATTGGATTGGCACCATCTTAAAATTATTTCTTGTCCTTGCAGACTGAAGCATAAGAAATTGTACTATAATTCCAGTGCTAGATTTCCAATGACCTATGTTCATAGAAGTCATACATGATAACATTTGATTTGTAAATCATTTGCATGAAGTATAACTTTGATAATATCCGTTTTAAATCTTCATTTCAGTACAATAGAAAAATTAGTGGTTGTGCACCATCCAAAAAGTAAGAATCTCAATGGTTCCTTTTGACAAGGAGTCAAAAGTTGATAGCAATACTGTACTTCTGAGGGTCATCTATGGTTTCATTCTTTATTAACAATTCTAGAAACAATTACAGAATAAGAAAGAGAGCAAATGATTTGCCCAAATTAGGTCTTTATTATGTTTTTCCACATAATCTGTTATCCTCAAAAATTCAGTCAACTTGATCCTTAATTTTTCCTACTTCAAGATGTCTGTAATATACAGGAAGTATCCATGTTAAGCATTCAGTGAATTCAGGATTGTCGTCACAGCTGCATATCTAAATAGCCACCTGACAATGACTGAGTGTTTCCTATTTGTAAGTCACCATGTTTAGTGTTTTATGGATCAGAAACCTCACCCCAACCCTATTGTTCTGTACACTGCACTATTTTATTGTACATCATATTATGTCATTCTATTATTATTCTCATTTCTTAGATGATGTGACTGGGTCAAAGATTTAATAAACTCTCCATAGTCAGATAGCAAGTAAATAACAGAGTGAGGGTAGAGATGCACTTTTAAGTTGCCATGAGATGTTCAAACACTCAGCCTCCACCTGTATGAACCCTCATGAGCTATTTTATCACCTTCACATTTCTTCCAGGGCAAGAAGAAAATGTTATTCTGCTTAATTTGTTTCACATTAGCCCGGTGATTGGGATGTGATAAACAAGAAGCTGATTGCTCATTTGACAAGTGACACTTCTGAATCAGGAAAAGTTGAGTTGGTGCTGCTGCCATGGCAACTGACTAGTATTTCCTGATAGTTAAGAAACTTCTAGAGCAAGAGAGAGATGTGGCCTCACTAGTTAAGAGTCTTGCTTAAAATGGAGCAGAAATTTTTAAAGTCACAATTTGTAGCTATCCAAATCACAGAGATTATTTTCAGGATGTTTAATACTTTAATGTATGCTGAATTTGATTACATCCTCAGTGGAGATAAACTGTATAGACTAAATGAAGCTAAGTAATCAGCTTGACTGAATTTTTAGCCAGTTATCCTTTTTTATATAAGAATCTAGATCAAAGAGTCCTAAGGTAAAATAACACTGAGAATTAAGAAGAGGATGCTAATGTCACACATGGGTGAAAAGATAGTTAATCTATTTGGAGGAATTAAATTCTAAGAAAATCTTTTAGTCAAGAGTCTTCCAATTACAGTAACAAAAATACAACCTGAATGGGCTTCGGGGGGAGAAAAGAAACAACAACAAAACTATTGGCTAATTTAAATGAAAGGTCTAGGTGATATTTCTGGCTTGTCTGAATCAGGGCATTCATACACTATCCTCAGGAATCTGTTCCTCTTCACTCTCCAAATCTGCTTTCCTTTCTGTTAGCTTCCTTCTCAGATTGTTTCTCTGTGGTGATTCAGATGATCTTTAACAATTCCAGACTTACATTCTATCAGCTTTATACCTATAAGAGAAAGAAAGCTCGTCTTTCTTAAGAGCCTCAGCAAAAATCTCAAGACAAGTTCCCATTGGCTCACTTGAGTCACATGTATATTCTAGATCCACAATCCACCAATCACTGTGGAGGAAAAGGGAGTTATCTGACTCTAGATCTGACCACAGAACCACTTCCAGAATCACACGGGGACATGGAAAAGTGGGTATCACTACAGGAAAATCAGGCTGCAATTATGAAAGGAAGGAAGAAACAGAGTTTTGAAGGCAATACAACAGATTCCAGAGTCAAAGGGAATTTTATATTAAAATGCAAGTGCCTCCATGAAGAACCTATACTAATTATCTGGGACACTGAAATAGAGGAAAAGTGGAAGGTAAGAGGGTCTATAAAGAAAGAGTGAAACTTACTGAGAAGAAAATTTGCCAACCACAAGTTCATTTGGTGCCAACACAGGCAATAATCTGGGTAATGGTAATGGTGAAGCATATATCTATATATCTATAGCTACAAAACTATCTGTCTATTTGATTATCCCTATAACTATTTTAGTAAAAAGTGATACTATATATGCTCAGTTTAGGAAATTTGAAAGATAGAGATAAAAGAATATAAAATTCAACTGTTCCTCTCCAAATCTATAACCTCAGCTTTATCATTAGAAAAACATCAGACAAATTCCAATACTGGGGCATCTTACAAAATAACTGGCTAGTACATCTCCAAATTAGCAAGGTCAGCAAAACAAGAAATGCCTGAGAAACTGTCACAGTCGCGAGAGTAGTACAAGGAAACATGATGACTAAATGGAAGTAGTACCCTGAATGGGATTCTGGAGCAGAAAAAGAATATCAGGTAAAACAAGTATGAACTTTGATATATTAATATTGGTACATTCATTGTAGTAAATGTACCAAACCAATGTAAGATGGTAATAATAGGGGAAACAGAGTAAGATATAAAGGAATTAACTCTCTGTACTATCTTCTCATTTCTGTAAATTTAAATCTATTTTTGAAAATAAAATCTATTCAAATTTTATTTTAAAAATTCACTCACTACTGATCCCCGGTAATCTCACTACTCAGAGTAAGCATGTTAATATATTGATGACTAGATTTCTAAATGTTTTGTCTATGTGTAAATTTCTTTTTATCAAAGGTAGATTTCTTATTTTGGATTATGTTTTATTGCTCCTAGCAGTAAGTTACAAACATTGTCAGAATCAAGAAATTTTCTCCAGCCACATTTTAATGGCTGTTTATGCATATGCCTGAATTTATTAACCACTCCCTCAGTTAAATAGTCTATTTAGTTCCTTCCTGTCCTCTAAAACTAATAGAGTTGTTTAAAGTCTTGTTTGGCTGTTTTTTGTTTTGTTTGACAAAATGGGATCATATCATACATAGTGTTTTATGTCTGTTGAAGTTACAGTAATATAAACATCTTTCCAAGTCAATGAATATGAACTACAAGAAAAAAAGTCAAACTTGAGATTCTTGCATCCAGTGTGGTTAGCCATGCTCAAAGAAGTTCAAATTGAGATTTTGTAAGAACCGTTAAAGAACACAGAATTACATTATGAATTAAATACAGTTTGAACTGAATAATTTACATTAAACAACGCCCAACGAGAACTCTCCTTTAATTACATAAACTTTTCTTAACTAGCAATCCTCTGCACTAAAAGGTGAGGCCAAGAGCAAGTTCTTTGTCTTGGCTCTGGGTTAAACCAAGAACCAAACCAGTGAGCTGGGAGGGGTGCAGGGGAGAGCGTGCGGGGGAGGGGGCGGGGGCGGCGGGCTGGCATGTCACCTATCGGTCCCTGTTACACTCTGCCTGTGCCTATAAACCACACTAGACATCATCATCATTAGACTGTATCAGGATTTACCTATAAATTCTAGAGAACCCTAGGCCTATCTGCAAGTAACAAAACTTGCTTTTTTTTTATGTGCACAGCTTTTCCCTTGGTTCTAACTGTGTCTATTTTTATTTGTTTCTTCCTTGGTTCTGACCATGCTATTTCCTTGGTTCTAACCACATCTGTTATTTGCAACTTTAAAGATTCCCCGCTATATAATGAGATAACTATGTAGCACACCAAGTGCAGCACATAGCAATTACTCAATAAGTGTTATTGGTTGCTATGATTTATACAAATGTTGTAAACATTTGTTTACATGAGTCTGCAGAATGACTGCTGTAAAAAGCCTTGTGGTAGGAGAATGTATTTTAAAGCCTCCCCTAGCTTTTGGCAAGAAAAGATCAATTTCTAATCTGTATAGTTCCTGAAAGACTTTCATTTTGTAGTTATTTACTCTCTATGTTTTTTCTTACAATATGCCTCCCCAACAGCTATAATTGTAGTTAGAAAGTAAACTTCTCCCTCCCCAGCTGCATCCTGTGGAATACTAATCATAATGACGTGTATAGGTACATTTGCACATCCAATCAGTAAACTAGGTTTGAGGCAGACAGGCGTACAAGGAACATATTATATAAATCGTAATCCAGCTGTGCCTTCATCACCCCATATGAACTGGAATTACAAAGTGTTTGCAACATTTTTGTTTAGATAACAATTTTGGAAATATAAAAAAAAAACAGTAATTATGCTCTGGTGAATAAAAAGCCTTCAGGAAGAAGGGTTAAAATATGTGAACCTCACTTATTAATATAGTGTGGTTTTGTTACTATGGTATTTAGACACCAGCTCTTTTTCTTCATACAAAAAGAGCTCTGTCTGCATAGTTTGACCTATTTCTCAACCCTATGTTTCTGAAGGATTAAACAACTTTTCTTTGTAGTTGCAGTTATATTTGTGACCCACCTATCCTCAGCCATGTCAGTTCTGCACCCACTCCTAAGAGTTGCACTGCAGTTACATTGCCATCTTTGTGTTTTAGATCACCTCCTGTAGACCCTTCTCTCTCTGGGTTATTAGTTGTTTGAATGCTTGGCCCTATCTAGCTTTCCTTTTTGTTTCTAATCATGCTCAGTTCTCTTTGAGATGTATTTCATACAAATATCCACCTAACCTTTGCAGTCTTCCAATTCACATCTCATTAGACCACACGACAAAGACCATCGGACCCATCTCATCTGTTCCCTCCTTAGGTGTCCACAGTGGGGGAACCTACTGCCCCTTGTGGCATTAAACATTTCTGAAAATATTATCATAGAATTGTTCAAGCAAGCACCACATGGACAACTTCTTCCTCCAACCAAAAGGAGATAAAGGGCAGACAGGTGGATGTCTATGACAAAGGGCTAGGAGGCTTATGTAACAAGGGCTACTTTCTAACCTTGAGAAAATAAGCCATAAGCCATTATTTCCAATATTTTGTAATCTCATCAAACATTTTCATGACAATCCAGTAAGAGAACAGTCTCCTGACTTGACCAGTCTTCTCACAAAGAATGCAATTAAGTTTCTACCTCGGCCCAAGAGTCAGATTTTCCCAGCTTTACTTTACCCCACCTGTAAAATGCTGCCACCAATGTATTCACTGAATGTACTGATTCATGATTACCTTTTTTTTCTGCCTACAACGGTCATTAGAATTTCCTTTTCTTTGGAACATTTTTTGAGAGCAACCTGAAACTGTCTTTCCAAGACTAGGTCACTCGTATTTGGCTGAAAATAAACTACCTCCTTATTTTCCTTTAAAGCAGAGTTGTTCATTCGTATTGACCCCACACAGTCCTTAGAGGACCCAGGGAGAGGCCTGTTGTAGCGCTCCTCCTTTCTACATGGGATTCCCAGAGCAAAGTGAAGAGGGAGGCAGAGTCTATCCTGGGTCTGCATGGGCACCTCTGCCTGCTTAAACTCTCGCTGACAATCCAGATTTATTGCTTTTGTTCCATCTTCCCTGTATTGCAGTCCTGTGGGGCCTTCCCTGGCCTAATATATGCTAATATGTAAGTGACAAGGAATGTGTCATCCTACTCAAGTAAAACAACTGCACTTTAACAAAAAACCTCTGGAGACAGTGTAACCTCAAGGAAAGGAACAATATTCCAACACAAAAAGACTGTTGAAGAGTAAACATTTGAGGAGCATATAGCTTTCAGTAATTCTGAACCTCTAAAATGTAAACAGCTCTTTATTCTTGAACGTAGGGCCTGACCTCCTGTCACCTTCGTTCTAGTAAGACTTGTCATCGGACGCAAAGTGAGGCGACATGGGAGTTTGCCAGTCTTAGACACACTAGGCTGAAGGGAGAGATAATCAATAAGTTTAGAATTTATTTTGCTGTTTCTACCTGGGAGGGAAGTGAGGGAATTAACACTTATTAAAACTCAACTAATGGCTAGCCAGTCATGGTGCTGAGAACTTCATTTTCATTATTGAATTAATCCTAAAAACAGCTACCATTTCTTAATTCCACTGTTCGTGCCACATACTGCCCTGAATTTTAAATATATTCCTCCTTTGAATCCTCATAACAACTCTATAAATAAGTATTATTATCTCCCATTTTACCAGCTAGAAAATAAAGTCAACCTACCTGGTACCTCAATCAGCTAGTTAATGGTAGAAGAGGAGTCAAACTCTGACCTAACTCTAAAAACTGTGCTCTCCACAGAGTTTTGTAAAATAGCTGTTACAATCCCATTTTTCAGAAGAAGAAACTAAGACTCAGAGAAGTTAAGTAATTTGCTCTATGTCACACAGCCAATCAGAAGGGTACCTAATTTCTTCAAATTCGGGACTACTTGAGTATAAATCCCACATGTTCTCTGTTTGCTGATCTTTGGCAGACACTGAAGCAATGTTCTCTTTCCAAATACCTTTACTTAAGTACATAGATAATTCTGAAATTAAATAATGTAGGTGAAAATAAAAAATACATACAGAAGGAACAAGAACCAGTCCTCAAAAAGAAAACTGACCTAAATCTGTGGAGTTTAATTTCTGGGAATAATATACACTGATCTCCAAATGTCTTTCTCTAAATTTTGGCATCACTGCACTTCAACATAAAGATGAGAAAGAACTTGGTTTTTGAGGAAAGGCTCCAATCATGGCAGTCGATTAGGTGTCTTATCCTGATGAAGTAAAGAATAGCAGGAGTGTGGAGGACAGAAATTTGGGTAGAGTCAATGTGGAAAAGAAATGCAAAACAATGTCTAGCAGTTTAATACACAATTATTCTTGAGGAAGACATTGGTAGGAGTGGGAGAGATATGAAAAATGATATAAAGGTGACACATGAGAGGGAGTTGGGGAAGACAGAAACAGACAAGAGAAATTCACAGGCTTCCGAGCAGTCTATAGCAGGGAAAAAGAAAAAAAGAAAAAAATCAAGCGCTTCACATCTTTCTCTGGAACTGTATCAGGGCACCTGCCAGCTCAAGTACAAAGAAACGTTTATTTCTAAATGAATATTGCCTCCTTGTTCCCTTCAAAGTACATTTTTATTCTAAGTGGCTGCCACTTAGGTCTCCCTATAGGTTTCAGGTGGAGACCATAGTCCTCTTCAGAATCCATATCAAACTATTTTAATAGTTTCATGATACCAAAATCATAAACCTTTAATGGCAGGCTTAATTTTGAGAAACACCCCAAAATCACGCAACACCAAATATGGTGAATAAACTGCTAATACGTATGTTTTTAGTTCAGAAATATGGATCGGAGGAAGAGAGGGGGGGAGACAGACACTGACTCAAACTGGTAAGTTGTTAGTCCAAAAGGAATTTCTAAAAAACATCAGTGGCAGCCACTTAGGATAAAAATGTACCTTGAAGGGAACAAGAAGGCAATATTCATTTAGAAATAAATGTTTCTTTGTACTTGACTTTTTAAAACAAAGGCAGGCAGCCATATAAGCCTCTAGGACAGAGGAAGGGATCAGGTGATATAAAATCCCCCATGCTCCCTGTCAGAGGTGTTGTGGGGTTCAGACCCTCCCTACTGTCTTCCCACATTTAAGGGAAAATAAGCCCCTACTGTTTTCTCTGGGTTGTTAAGCCAACTCGACACAGATACACCAATCTGAAAAACTGACATTAAAAGCAGAGGATCCTAATGTGACACTGGGCGTTACTCATCCTTCTTACCCTCCATGTCTTCCTTGGTTCATCTGTAAAATGGTAGGATTCATGCTAGGTCTGTTTTTAGTAACATATTCAATGGTTCTTGCTGCTTCCATTTCCTCCCAGTGGAGCAACATACATCTTATCTTCTACAGATACTCAGGTAGATTTCCCAGAAAGTAACGGAGACTCAGCCCACTCACCTCCCCAGGACCTTCCTGTACCCTGCGGGGAGAGGACAAGGGCATCTGCCTGGCTCCAGATTTACTGTTCCCATTTCTAAAATCCATTCTCCCTGTATTTCACACTGTAGGGCCATACATTTTGTAAAATTTGCCAAAGTAGATACGTTTGCATATTTTTTCTTACAGAGGGCTCCCCACATTGTTTAAGGAACTAACTACAAATCCTGAATCTGGATATATGACAAATGTAATGCCAAAACCACCAGTAAAAGGGAAAACCACCAGTAAAAGTGCAGGGAAAGCAGGCCAAATTATCAAATGATCAAATAAGCAAAGTCCTGAAGCCAGTTTAAAAAGCAACCATTTTCCAGTTCTTCCTCAACTTTTATCTCCCCTTTTGCTTGTTTTTGTCTTTTTTAGAGCAAAAAGTTCAGATCTTGAACAGCAAAATGACTGACCCAAATTCACAACCTGCATGGAAGTCAAAAAATGCACTGTCGATAATAGAGTGTGCTCCTCTCCACTCTACGACCGGGGCACAAACCCCTTGAAGCATATGGTGATTAACGTCACTAACAGGAAGTCACAAACTGGGAGGCACAACCAGAGAAACTAGAGACAGCCAGCTGCCATTCCTAGAAGGCAGGCTTTCACATTCACCTCATATTTTTCTACATCATTTAAAATAGAGAAACCGGTGGCTGTTTTTCAGGCACAGTAGAGATTATTTTTACTCTCAATTACAGTAACGAAAATAGCGAGAACTGCTGTGGGAATAGAAGATGGGCTGGCATTTTCTTAACTGTGTTTTAAGACAAGGTCAGACTTCGTAGAAATTAGCTATGTGTGTGTGTGTGTGTGTGTGTGTGTGTGTGTGTGTGTGTGTGTGTGTGTTTCTACTCAGTTGCCTTACTCCCTGTGTACCATGCCTTTCTAAAAGATATCTTCACACCCAAGCTTCTGGCTTGCCTTTGAGATACAACCAGCTATCAGTTGTACAACCAGCAACCAGCTATCTGAGGCTCTGGGAGCCTCAGAGGCCACCGCAGGCTCCCAGAACCCACACAGAAGTGACTGCGGTCTATCAGGATGCGTCCCAGCTCCTCTCCTCCTGGGGGGCATCAGCCATGGAGCATTCCATCCCAGAGGAAGAACATCTTTCACTGCCACATGATTACTAAACACCAATTCTGAATCCAGCTGTGAGGAAGCCAGGAGAAGCATCCTTGGGGGGTAAACTACACACAAACATATTTATTCAACTTGTTGAGAATGTGAGCTGTGATGTGATATTTCACAAGGCACTTATGCAATGGCCAGTCTGCTTCCCGAAACTGATACTGCTGGTGGTGCAGGCAGGAGATATATATGAAGGAAATGTTTCTAAACCAACAAGTATGAAAGTATTAAGTTTTACATCCTTTACTCTGACAAATGATTTTTCTCCAGTCTTGTCCCCTGTCATGCTTCTGGTCTCTTGTTCTTCTTCTACCCATTGTCCCCTCTAGAGACAATAGTTGTCAAACTCATTTAGCATTCATTCAAAACTATGTATCAAATGCCTCTTTTATGCCAATGCTGTCTTGCTCTGGAGAAGCAGAAATTAAGAAGACACAGTCCCTGCTCTCATCAAGAGTACAGTCTAGTGGGAGTGATGCAGAAGCAAAACCGAGAGCACGATGCATTGTGGTAAGTGTTGAAATAGACTGCGGGACATTTGTGCTTGCATCTATTTGAGTGCTTTTTATGGGATCCCTGGGGGAGACATTCAGTGGGGTCACACTTCTCAGATTTGGCCAAAGAAGCTCTGTAGTGATCCAAATATTTTATTTGCAAAAAAAAAAATGTTCTTCTGCTGTTAATAAAAATAATTAGTATCTGATATTTTGGTCTTCTATTGCTGCCATAATAAATTACCAGAAACCTACCAGCTTGAAACAACATTTATTTATTATCTCACAGTTCTATCGGTCAGCTCACCAATGGGCTTGCTCTGTACTCAGCTGGGATCTCACAGGGCCCAAATCAGGGTTGGCTGGCCCATGTTCTTACCTGAAGCTCTAGGGCAGAAGAAACTTCCTGGCTCACTGATGTTAGCAGAATTTATTTCCTTTTCACAGCTCCTAAATGGTCCCCTCCATCTTCGGTCCAGTAAAGGTTGAGTAAATCCTTTTCATGCTTGAAATCTCTTTGACTTCAGTTTTCCTCTTATGATATAAAAAGCTCAAATGAGTATGTGGCCTACCTGGGTGAGGCAGAACAATTGCCTTTCTTTAAGGTCAGCTAATTGGCAACCTTAATTACATCTGCAAGTCCCAACTCTCTCCAGCATCTGCGGTGGACCTAATGTGGTTAACTTGAGCCAGAACACCCAGCTGGACTGAGTTGGTGTGATCCTGGGCGTATAGGATCCACCTGAGGGTTGTTGCTGATGCAACATAAGGCAGAATGGGAGCCATAGCTATTTGGCAGGCTGTTTCCCAGGAGAAGCTCTGCTGTGGCTGGTTCTCCCAAAAGGAACTCAGCTGTTCTTGTCGAGGAAGGAGCTCGGGGCCTTGCTGTCGTGGAGGATGGCTGCTGTTGGTTCGGAAGAGCTCTGGTTGTCATCTCTGCTGCGAGCAGCATATCCTGGTTCCAGTGAAGATTTTTTCAGCCATCATTTGCAGACACGGATGTACATGGACAGTGCCGTGGGCTCCCAGCCCTCAATTGGCTCTTTTGGGTCTCCAGTGCCTAGATGGACATTTGGCACTTCCCGCATTTGGCTTGTGGGTGAATATTGTAATCTATAAATGTCCTCTATTAAATCTGCACTCTTACAACCATTGGTTCTAGAAAATCTAACTAAGACAGCATCTAAATCAGCAACAGATAAAGTTCTGCTGTGCTCCACTAAGCACAACACCTGGGCACAACTAACTTCATCCGGAACAAGAAGGCCAAAGAAACACGTTACCTGTTTTAACATACAAAGAGAGAACCAGCATCAGACAATAGTCGCACACATTCCCATTTTTAAAAGGAAAAAGTAAAAGTGGAAAGCAATCACAAGTCCAAAGCAATGCTGAAACCCAACCAGGCAGACACTGCTGGGTCTCACTGCCTGGAAACAATTCTGCGTGGCTCTCCATGCTGCCCTGAGTCATCAATTAAACTGAAATGGTGCTCGGTTCCAGTCAGTGTGCTCAGCTCTGACACACTCGGACTCATTTCATCTCCAACTGTCCTATGAAGTATAGTCTTTCCTCAGTATCCAGCAGGAATCAGTTCCAGGATCCCACATAAAATGGCATAGTATATTTGTATAAATCTATACACATTTTCCCAAATACTTTAAATCATCTCTAGATTACTTTTAATACCTAATTCAATGTAAATACTGTGTAAACATTTGTTACAGTTTGTTGTTCAAGAAATAATGACAAGAAAAAAGTGTACATTTTTAGTAGTTTTTTTCTTAATATATTTGATCTGTAGCTGGTTGAATCTACAAATGCAGAATCAATTAACACAGAGGGCTGACTGATCACTGCTATTATTTATCCCCATTTTACATACAAGCACAGCGAGGCACATTTGGGTTTTATGTTTTTCCCAAGATCAGACAGTGAAATGTCTGGACTCAAACTCAGGCAGTCTGGCTTTGGAACCACTGACTTCATTCCATTGTCCAGCAGAATCAATAATAATTTTAAACCACTGAGTTCTGCTCATGAAAGTAGATGTTTGGAAACCATTCCACCTCCCCACCCATTACACCTTGTTATTTCCTCTGAGATAAGTAGATTGTGCTTGTATATCAAAATGCAGTGCCCACATGCTGTACGGGCAGTTCAAAGAATACCTATCACCTCTGTAGTGGGACCTGGAGGGGAGAGTAATAGGGAAATCCCAAATCTTAAACTACTGGCTCGCAAAATGCTTCTCCAGAAACAATAAAATGCATGCATTTGTATATGAATATTCTTCCCACATCAAAGTAATTTATGTCTTCTTCAAAGGAAAGAAAATGCTAACTCTTCATCTATGTAAAAACAATTATTTTTTCAGTTTGCCTTTGATTTTTGCCCCGATAGAGGAACACACTTCTTTAATAGCTCCTCATGTGTCCTTAAGAACAATACTGTAGTTATGAGTGATGGCTCAGGGGTTGGACTATCTCGTCTTAAATACTGGTCTTATCACAGCCGATTAACCCTGGGTTACTTATCTAACATCTCTGAGACACTCCTGTAAAATAGGGAACATAATCAAATTATTTCATAGAGATTTTTTGATAAATATATGTGTACTTTATATACCTGACACCCAGTGAGCCTTAATTAATATTATTTTTTGTTTAAAATCTTATTTCTTGATTTTATTTTGTATCTTTTGTAATTCCTTTCAAGCTAAATTACATATAGACAGAATTCTATGAATTAAAGAAGTATCATTTTATTTTATTACTTGAAATAAGGATGTGTTAGAAATTTCCATTCTGAAAATACATTTATATATTTATATTTATATCACTCATTCCAATAGTGATTGGAACTAGAACAGAAGGAATTCTTCTTGAATTTTACATTTTACATTATATATTCATTTTCAAATAAGCCCAGTTTCATTTTGGCTTTTCAGGAATAATTTATTGATATGCAATGCCTTGTAAACCTCTTTCTTTTGTTTAGGTATCATGTTAAGTTTTCCCAATATTTGTCTACAGAATTTTTGTTCCAAACCTAAGTAGTTAAACCTAATGCAATGAATAACCAAAATTCTGTGGAAGTTCATAAAAATGAAGTCTGTGACAGAGACTGAAAGTTCTTCATTGTACAGCTCACACCCATGAGGACAGCCAGGGTCAAAAATAAATAAATAAATAACAAGTGCTGGCAAGGATGTGGTGAAGTCGAAATGCTCATAAAATGGTATGAGTGCTATGGATAACACTTTGAACTACTATATGATCCAACAATCCCCCCTCTGGGTATAAATAGCCAGAAGAATTGAAAGCAGAATTTCTTCAGGATATTTGCACACCCATGTTCACAGTAGTATTTTTCATAATAGTCCAAAGATGGAAGCAGCCCAAAGATTTCTCAGTGATGAATGGATAAACAAAATGTGGTATATACATACCATGGGATACTATGAGACTTTAAAAAGAAACTAAATCCTGGTGCCTACTACAACACGGATGAATCCTGAGAATATTGTACATACTAAATGAAATAAGCAGCCAAAAAGAAAGCTAATGCATGATTTCACTTATGTGAGGTGTCTAGAGTGGTCAAACTCTATAAACACATACGGACAAAAACTGGCAACTGACTATTGGGGATTGAGGTAAAGGGAAAAGGCAGTTGTACAACATGGAAAAGGCAGTTGTACAACATGGAAAAGTCCTGGATATCTATTTGGTGAACATACTTAGTACTACTGAGATGCATGCTTAAAAATGGGTAAATACTAAATTTTCGGTTATGTATTTTTATCACAATAATAAAAATCATTGAATGTACAATGCCAAGAGCGAATTCTAATGTAAACCATGGACTTTGGGTGGATGATTTGTCATTGTAGGTTAACTGATTGTGAAAAAAAAAATGTGCCACTTGGGTGCTGTACTTGTGTGTCACAGCAGAAAGACGATGGAAGACATACTCTTGTATTCTCTGATCAATTTTTCTGTGAAGTCTAACCAATAGAACTTTTATTTAACATCCTGAATTCTAGACTATGCCAACATCATAAACAGTGGATACCTTCCGAAAGGCTTGGTTGTGCCATGGCTAAGGACGTCAATGGACGGCCTCAAAGGCATCATCCATGTGTGGTAACACAAGCTATAACCTGTGGTCAGTTCTTATTTCCTTGTGAAGTCACTTCCTTGAGACAGGCATGTCTCCCTGTTTCTTCATCTGTACTATAAGGGGTCACATTAAGTGACCACTGAGGCCTATTTGACCAATACTTAATTTTATAAGCTATGCATGTTGGTCTATTACATGATTTTCATTGAATAAAAAGTTTTAAGATAGATTACTTAACTTGGGATTTGTGTTTGTGATTCATGGTTCAGTAATGTTTCCCAGATTTCTCATTTAGAAATATAACAAAAATGACTGTTTCAATGAATTACCATTGAGCTACATGTAATTTAAATTTTCATATACAATTCAGGTTTTAAAATTATTTAGAGCTAAAACACAAGTCTCTACAAGTATAAATGATCAAAATTATATAAAGTATATTTCAGATCACAAAGAAATAAAACTAGAAATGAGCACCCAAAAGAACACTAGAAAATCCAAAAATACATGGAAATTAAACAACATTCTTCAATAACCAATGTGAAACAGTCACAACAGAAATCAGAAAATACCCAAGACTAGAAAACAACTTTTGTGATGTGATACTAAAAGCAGAGTTTTCAGGTAAAATGCATGAGATTGAAAAAGAAGAAAGATGTCAAATTAGGCTAACTTTACAACTTTACCACTCAAGGAAACAGAAAATGAAGATCAACTAAAGCTAATGTTAGCAAAAAGAAAGAAATAATAAAGATTTGAGCAAAAATTAATGAACAAAAGAATGGAAAATAGAAAACCTAATTAAAACTGAGTTTTTTTTAAATCAACATAATTGACTGTTCCTTCAGCAACAAATGCTGGGGAAATTGAATATCTCACTAAAAAGAATAAAGTTGGAACATTATCTTAAACCATATACAAAAGTTAACAAAGTAGTTTAAAGGACTAAGTATAAAACTCAAAATGTAAAACTCCTTGAAAGAAAAGGGGAAGAATGGTTCATGATACTGGATTTAGCAATGATTTATTTGCCATAACACTAAGTGCACAAGCAGCAAAAGCAAAAATAAATGGGACTACATCAAATTGAAAAACTTTTTTCCATCAGAGGACATAACCGGCAAAGTGAAAAGGCAATTTATGGGATGAGAGAAATTATGTGTAAATCATATATCTGATTAGGAGTTGATATCCTGGATAAATAAAGCACTCCTAAATTTTAGGAACGAAACACTAGAAGTGGTTGTATATGCCTACAATCTCAAGAGGCCAATGCAGGAGGATTGCAGGTTTGCATCTGGCCTGGACAACTTTTCAAAACCCTAGTCTAAAAATAAAAAATTTTAAAAGGGCTGGTGATGTGACTCATCACTGTCTGGGTTTGAACCCAGGTAGTACACAAGAAGAAATCAAATAACCCAATTAAAAATGAGCAAAGGAATTGAATATAAATTTCTTTAAAGATGATACCCAAGTGCCCCAGAAGTATGTTGAAAAGATGCTTAACATCACTAATTATTAAGAAACAGATCAAGACCACAGTGAAGCCAGACGTCACAACACATGCCAGTAATCCCACCACTCGAGGATGCTGAGGTGGGAGGATTACAAGCTGGGAGCCCAACCTGGGCAACTTACTGAGAGCTCTGTCTCAAAATGAAAAATTTTTAAAAGCTGTGGATATAGCCCACTGTCGATACTCAGTACCACAAAAAAATATATATATATATGAGCTAGCATCTCATATCTATTTAGTACTATTTTTAAAATTTGACAACAAATAACAAATGTTGGAGATGATACGGAGAAGTCGGAACACTTGTACACTGTTGATAGAATTATAAACTAGTACAACTGCTATGAAAAACAGTATGTTAGTTCCTAAAAAATTTTAAATAGAACCACCATATAATCCAGCAAACCCCCTTCTGGGTATATATGTTCAAGCAAATTGAAAGCAGCATCTCTTAAAATATATTTTCACATTCATATTCACAGCAGCACTATTCACAATAGCCAAGAAGTAGAATCAATCCCAATATCCACTGATGGATGAATGGATAAACAAAATGAGGTATACGCATACAATGGAATATTTCGCATCCCCAAAAGTGAAGGAAGACTTGGGACATGCTACAACATGAATGGATCTTGAGGACATTTTGCTAAATGAAATAAATCAATCACAATGAGGTATCAGAGTAATCATATTCACAAATATGGGGAGTGGAATGATGGCTTCCAGGGAGTAGGAGGAGAGGGAAAGAAGAACTGCTGTTTCCCTTTTGGGTAGTTTCATTTCTGCAAGAAGGTAGTTTTCTGGAGTATTTCACAACAGTGTGGATATGCTTACCACTACCAAACTGTACACTTAAAAATCTTAGGACTGAAATGTTTATGACATGTCCTTTTACCACAATGGCAAAAATACTTACAATTCAGATTTTTGATTACAACTAGATAGTGCCACTTATTATCCACCCCTACCCTCAAAAATACACTGATATTCAGGACAATTTGGGGGGGATGAGACCTGTGAAAAATGTTAACAGGGTTAAAGCTACACCCAGGAATGGCGTCACAAACTGTAGAGTCCAGGGTCCATCAGGAAAGGCTGGATATTCACTGCCTCCCTTCTCATCAAGTGTGTGCACAAATCGCCCAGCCGGGTCATTCCATCAGTGAACAATATTCTCCTGTAGTGACCAGTCAGAGCTGAATTCTGTTCCAGTCTCCCTGCATCTCAGAAAAATTTCTCTCCAAGGTTCTATGTTCCCTCTGATATATATACTTACTATATAATGAATCTTATCATACTAAATAGCACTTACTATAGTAAATCTTACTATCAAATCTCCCACCTGTTCTATTAGTCCCATCAACTGCTCTCAAACTCTGCCTGTGAAAATCTCTGTTGGAATTTTCAGTGCATGCATAGATTACTCTCAGGGAATGATGACACCTGTAAAATACCAATCCTTTCCATCCATAACAGAGTTCATCTCTGCACCTCTTCAAAATATTTATATCCTCAATATCTATAGTTTGCTCCATAATTCATAGCAAAGTCTTATGTATTGTTAGTGATATTATTTATAGGTACCCTATACATTTAATTAACATTATCAATGGAATATTTTATCATGCTTTCGATTTTACTATAAATTCTTGTAAGTATATATTAAAATAGAATGGCATCATAAACCCCAATAGGTCACTTCCCCAGATTCAACAATTACCAATATTTTACCACATTTGCATTAATCTCCCTTTTGACTTTGCTCCTTCCTTTAAAAAATACTGTGAGGGGTGCTGCTGGGTGAAGTATAATTTACTTACAAGAAAATGCACAGATTTTTGAGAGCAAAATATTGGATGTTTTATCCCCCAGAAGATTTCCTCCTACCCCTTTTCTGTTAGACTTGCCTCCTCACTACTTATAACAATAAGATTTTTCCAAAAAATTATAAAGGCCCTATTTATTCTTTGAAAACTGAAGTCAATCTTCTTCCCTAGGTGTGGTCACAAATTAAGCCTCAATTCAAATTGTGGAAAGGAGCCTGATTAAATCACTTTAATTTGTTTTCATGACTACTAGAGACCCTAGGAGTTCTGCTTGGTCCAAATCCTAGCTGGAGGTTTTCTGGATAGATATCTGAGTTAAGAGCAGAAGAACCCATGCCCAGTCTGTCCATGTTAGACCAAGAGCATCTATCCCAGAATTTCTCCACTTTGGCATGACAGACATTTTGAGTCAGATAATTCTGTGTTGTGAGGGGCTGTGCTGTGCACAGCAGGGTGTTCAGCAGCATCATTGGCCTGTGCACAACCTTTCCAGTTCTGTTAACTAAAAATGTCTCCACACATTGTCATATGTCCCATAAGAGGCATAATCCCCTTTGGTTAAGAATCACTAATGGAGAAAAATATAATTTCAAGAGGATTAAAAATGATGTAGTTGAGCAGCAACATATAGCCTCTCTAGGAATGAAACACCCGGAAACCAAACACTTGGTGAAGAGGAAAAAAAAAAAAAAAAGAACTGTATCTTTGGTAACCAGTAGGCAGCTGACAAGAAATTTAGAAACTACAAAGAAACTGGAGAAATGGAGCACAATGCAGGAAAAAAAAAAAAAAATGAAACAGGACAGGAATCCCAGCTCCTGGGGAGGGAGACCTCTCTCCTCTGACACAAGGGAAACCCTGAGAGGGTCAGCATCCCCAGGGGAGAAACAACAGACTGGGCCGGCAGGGCGAGCCCCAAGAAAAGCCCAGTGATTCAACCTGTAAAAACCAGGTGGGCTTTTCCTTGGAAAGTGACTGATTTCTCCATGGCAGGCTAGAGCTGGAGAAGTCCAGTGCAGTGCTTGCCATATTTGACAGCATCTACCTAGGAGCCATTTGGAGACGAGATTAATTGTTTAAGACCAAGTTACAGAACAACTATACTTCAAGATTTCTGGTGTCACCCTACCACCATGACATGTGGGGGTCGGGGGAGACGGTCACAAGAGAATCACAGAGAGAGCATGGGCGAGACATAGACCCCCCGAGAAGTTTAAGCTCTTTCCCGGGGGTCCTGCCCTCTGAGTTGGGAGCCAGGCCAGTCATGTGTGGCTTTTGGAGGGGGCCAGGTCTGAAAGTGCTGGCATTAAGTCCAGTGGACTCCTTGACCCACCAACCCCACTCTGCTGCTTACACCCAGAACAGAGCTCAATGGTGTGTTTGCATTTCCCATCTGCCAGTATGATCAGGGATGTGCTGGGCTTGGACAGTTGCAACAGCCTGGAGTGTATGGACAGAGGGCCCTCTGGAGCAGGGGAGACCCACTGCAAACCCACAGCCTGCAAGCTAGGCAGAGAAAGCTACAACTTGGGGCACAGGGAAAGACAGAGAAACTGGGAGTGGCCAGAGTAACTCCAGTCCTAGGGGGGACACCATTAACCAATCATACCCAGCAGGAAAGTGAGGGCAGCATTCAGCACTCACATACAAAAACATGAATGTGGAAATAGATCTTAGCACTGATTCACTATCCCTTCCCCATATCTAGTGGATACTAATACTGCGGACTGAAATGAAACCATTCTTTCAAAAATAGAAGAATGTTTTTTGGACTGATTTCTTTTTTTTTTTTCTTCATTGGTTTTTGGGGGGCTTGAGTTTTTTTTCTATTTTCTTCTTTTTTACTTTTTGTATTTTCTCTCTGTTTTGTCATTTTTTTCTTTTTCTTGTTTGTCCTTTTCTGTCTTTTTATCTAATTCTGTTTTCTTTTACTCCACAATAGAATCCTTTATCTCAATTTTCTGCCTGCTTTTCCATCTTCTTTTTCTTCATTTTTCAAATTTTTCTTCTTTCATTCTGCCATTACCCATCTCTCCATCTTGCATTTTATTAGTATTATTCTTAAGCTTTAGTATTATTTACATATTCAATTAATTCTGTGCTATTATTGTTGAATATTTTTCTATCGTTAACAGTAATATAGTTGTTGCACTTAGTCGATATTTACTGTATGTTAATATTTGGTTTGTCTTAAACCCAACACCCATTCATGATAAAAACATTACAGAAACTTGGAATAGATGGTGTATATCTAAATCTGATAAAAGCCATATATGACAAACCAATGGCCAACATTACACTAAATGGTGAGAAATTAGAAGCTTTCATACTAAAATCTGGAACAAGACAAGGTTGCCCACTGTCACCACTATTATTCAACATAGTTCTAGAAA